>JARYGA010010269.1:7500-10000 GCA_030545235.1 Helianthus tuberosus
CAAGCTCTACCGACTTTACCCATAGGCACGCTTGCCTGAATGCTTATGGGGGTGCCAAACTACCGAAGTGGGGCTCAGCATGCGTTTGACACCTCTTTCCTCTCCCTTGGGCACTCTTGGGGTAAAGACAACCGTCTCATCTCGCTCACAATGCATGTGCTTGCCTGCCTTGGCATGCCTTCCTAGCACATCCTTGTCCTTGGCATGCCATCCCAGCACACACCAAGGCATGCCATCCCAGCACATGCCTTGGCATGCCATCCCAGCACATGCCTCTCTACCCCAAGAGTACTACCACCCCCCTATATATACATTCTGCACAAAAAGTAAAGTGACAGGAACAGACATTAATTTTTTGAGAAATCATAATTTTTGAAGGCAAGCACGTGGTCAGCCACGCTTTCAGGTCGTCGTGCGGGAACAAGGGCAGCGTGCTGGGCAGCGTTCTAGGCAACATGCCATGATGTGGGGCGCTTCCAAGGCAGCATGGCTTGTTTACTAGGCAACATGCTGCAATGTGTGGGGCATCGATCGATTAACTAGCAAACATCGTTGTTGCTTGTAGGCATCGTGTGGGGCATTTACAAGGCATCGGGCTTGATTTATAGGCAACGGGGCTTGGGGAGACCGACGCCTTGCTTGTATAGGCTTTAAACCTCGCGTCTCGTGTGCTTCTATCATGCCCATGCTTGGGCACAGGGGTTGCTCAAGCCCCTGGTCTCCCCTATACATACATTTTGCACAAAAAGTAAAGTGACAGGAACAGACATTAATTTTTCGAGGAATCATAATTTTCGAGGTTTGCTGGTCGTCGAGGCAACGTGGGCAGGCAACGTGGGGGGGAGGGGCGCTTGGTGGGGGGGAGGGAGGGGAGAGGGGCGCTTGTTCTCAGTCATCGTTGGGGCATTTGGGCTGTTATGCGCGCCACCAGCCTCCTTTGGCTTGGGCGCTCTCGTACCTTGCCCGGGCATGGGCTGCTCAACACCCACCCCTCCCCTATATATACATTTTGCACAAAAAGCTAAGTGACAGGAACAAACATTAAATTTTTGAGGAATCATAATTTTTCAAAACCCCATCAAACGACGTCGGATTGGCATGAAATTTTGCGTGAGACCTCGGTAACGTGTTTTAAGGTGTTTGGATGAAAGAAATTCAGTTTTCGGGTCCCGAGGGCCCGTTGGCCCGGCTCGGTCGGCCCGTGACGCTTGTTTGACGTGGATTGTCCGTAACCCCATGAAAGAACGTCGGATCGTCCCGAAACTTTACGTGGCTGTTGTAGGGCCCAAGTAGGGTGGTTTCGGGTCACGGGCCGGTCTGATCGGGTCAAAACGTTGACTGGGCTCGGGTCGGGACCGAGCGCCCGTGTGGTTCAACCATAACCGTATCAAACGAGGTCGGAACGGCACCAAACTTCATGTGAGCCATCGGGACAAGTTGACGGTGGTCTTGGGAAAGAATAATCTGGATTCGGGCCCACGGGCCTGCGGGCCCGGTACGTTCGTTTTCTCGGGATTCTTCGTAACACCACCAAACGACGTCGTATAGCCACGAAAGCTGACACGGTTGTTCACGGGCATTCTTATGGTGGTATCGGGTCACGGCTTCACGTCTCGGGTCAACGTGTTGACCGGGCCATGTTCGGGCCCGATTTGTCGTTGGGCCTTGGTTCGGGCCCGTTGTGCTCGGATCGACACCAAACTTTGTACAGGTTGTTCACGGGCCATTCTTACGTGGTTTGCGAACAGGAGTTCACGTTCTCGGGTGAGGTCTTCATTTGGGCCTTGTTCGGGCCCGATGTGTCGTTGGGCCTTGGATCGGGCCCGTTGTACGTCGGATCGCCACGAAAGTTGACACCGTTGCTCGCGGACATTTTTATGGTGGTGTCGGGCCACGGCTTCACGTTTCGGGTCAACGTGTTGAACGGGCCTTGTTCGGGCCCGATGTCGTTGGGCCTTGGGTTGGGCCCGTTATGCTCGGATCGACACCAAACTTTGTGAAGTTGTTCACGGGACATTCTTACGTGGTTTGCGATCACGACTTCACGTTCTCGGGTCTGTTTTTTTATTGGGCCTTGTTCGGGCCCGATGTATCGTTGGGCCTTGGATCGTCCCAGTTGTACTCGTTTCGACACCAAACTTGACGTGGTTGTTGACCGGAGACCCCGATCGGGCCCGATGTGTTGACCGGAGACCTTGATCGGACCCGTTGTGTGGTTGGGCCTTGGATCGGGCCCGTTATACTCGTATCGACACCAAACTTTATACAGGCGTTCTTATCGGGTCACGACTTCATGTTCTCGGGTTAGGTCTTCGTTGGGCCTTGTTCGGGCCCGATGTGTCGTTGGGCCTGTTCGGGCCCGTTGTGGTTGGATCACCACGAATAAGTCACATGGATCCTGGTCGTTATTCCCGGTGGCCAGACATCTTGGACCTGTTGCCGGGTAACGTGTTGGAACGACGTGTGGCGTGTGTCAGGCCATTGGCATGTTAACAAGGCA
>JARYGA010010270.1:5000-7500 GCA_030545235.1 Helianthus tuberosus
TAACGGGCCCGATCCAAGGCCCAACCACACAACGGGTCCGATCAAGGTCTCCGGTCAACACATCGACCGTGAACAACCACGTCAAGTTTGGTGTCGAAACGAGTACAACTGGGACGATCCAAGGCCCAACGATACATCGGGCCCGAACAAGGCCCAATAAAAAAACAGACCCGAGAACGTGAAGTCGTGATCGCAAACCACGTAAGAATGTCCCGTGAACAACTTCACAAAGTTTGGTGTCGATCCGAGCATAACGGGCCCGACCCAAGGCCCAACGACATCGGGCCCGAACAAGGCCCGTTCAACACGTTGACCCGTAACGTGAAGCCGTGGCCCGACACCACCATAAAAATGTCCGCGAGCAACGGTGTCAACTTTCGTGGCGATCCGACGTACAACGGGCCCGATCCAAGGCCCAACGACACATCGGGCCCGAACAAGGCCCAAATGAAGACCTCACCCGAAAACGTGAACTCCTGTTCGCAAACCACGTAAGAATGGCCCGTGAACAACCTGTACAAAGTTTGGTGTCGATCCGAGCACAACGGGCCCGACCCAAGGCCCAACGACAAATCGGGCCCGAACATGGCCCGGTCAACACGTTGACCCGAGACGTGAAGCCGTGACCCGATACCACCATAAGAATGCCCGTGAACAACCGTGTCAGCTTTCGTGGCTATCCGACGTCGTTTGGTGGTGTTACGAAGAATCCCGAGAAAACGAACTTACCGGGCCCGCAGGCCCGTGGGCCCGAATCCAGATTATTATTTCCCAAGACCACCGTCAACTTGTCCCGGTGGTTCACATGAAGTTTGGTGCCGTTCCGACCTCGTTTGATACGGTTATGGTTGAACCACACGGGCGCTCGGTCCCGACCCGAGCCCAGTCAACGTTTTGACCCGATCAAATCAGCCCGTGACCCGAAACCACCCTACTTGGGCCCTACAACAGCCACGTAAAGTTTCGGGATGATCCGACGTTCTTTCATGGGGTTACGGACAATCCACGTCAAACAAGCGTCACGGGCCGACCGAGCCGGGCCAACGGGCCCTCGGGACCCGAAAACTGAATTTCTTTCATCCAAACACCTTAAAACACGTTACCGAGGTCTCACGCAAAATTTCATGCCAATCCGACGTCGTTTGATGGGGTTTTGAAAAATTATGATTCCTCAAAAATTTAATGTTTGTTCCTGTCACTTAGCTTTTTGTGCAAAATGTATATATAGGGGAGGGGTGGGTGTTGAGCAGCCCATGCCCGGGCAAGGTAGGAGAGCGCCCAAGCCAAAGGAGGCTGGTGGCGCGCATAACAGCCCAAATGCCCCAACGATGACTGAGAACAAGCGCCCCTCTCCCCTCCCTCCCCCCCACCAAGCGCCCCTCCCGTGCCTGCCCACGTTGCCTCGACGACCAGCAAACCTCGAAAATTATGATTCCTCGAAAAATTAATGTCTGTTCCTGTCACTTTACTTTTTGTGCAAAATGTATATATAGGGGAGACCAGGGGCTTGAGCAACCCCTGTGCCCAAGCATGGGCATGATAGAAGCACACGAGACGCGAGGTTTAAAGCCTATACAAGCAAGGCGTCGGTCTCCCCAAGCCCCGTTGCCTATAAATCAAGCCCGATGCCTTGTAAATGCCCCACACGATGCCTACAAGCAACAACGACGTTTGCTAGTTAATCGATCGATGCCCCACACATTGCAGCATGTTGCCTAGTAAACAAGCCATGCTGCCTTGGAAGCGCCCCACATCATGGCATGTTGCCTAGAACGCTGCCCAGCACGCTGCCCTTGTTCCCGCACGACGACCTGAAAGCGTGGCTGACCACGTGCTTGCCTTCAAAAATTATGATTTCTCAAAAAATTAATGTCTGTTCCTGTCACTTTACTTTTTGTGCAGAATGTATATATAGGGGGGTGGTAGTACTCTTGGGGTAGAGAGGCATGTGCTGGGATGGCATGCCAAGGCATGTGCTGGGATGGCATGCCTTGGTGTGTGCTGGGATGGCATGCCAAGGACAAGCATGTGCTAGGAAGGCATGCCAAGGCCAAGGCAAGCACATGCATTGTGAGTGAGATGAGACGGTTGTCTTTACCCCAAGAGTGCCCAAGGGAGAGGAAAGAGGTGTCAAACGTATGCTGAGCCCCACTTCGGTAGTTTGGCACCCCCATAGGCATTCAGGCAAGCGTGCCTATGGGTAAAGTCGGTAGAGCTTGTCAGCCATGTTGGGTACTATTGTTTGGACGAGATGATGGCACACGTCAAGCTTGCTTTAAGGTAACGTTCTGGCAGCACAGCCAGCCCGCAATTGCTAGTTCAAGCGGGTGGAATCTGCCTATAGGGGCGTTGCTTGCTTGCTTGCTGTGGAATTGGGCACGCCCAATATGTATCATCGACCCACGTAGTTCCTGCATGGCCCCATAGGTATTCAGGCAAGCGTGCCTATGGGTAAAGTCGGTAGAGCTTGTCAGCCATGTTGGGTACTATTGTTTGGACG
>JARYGA010010271.1:0-39391 GCA_030545235.1 Helianthus tuberosus
ACTAAGGTATGTAACTTGACCCGTTACATTAAGTAGATTTTGATGATTATAAAATGCGTAATTGAATTTTAGAATAAGGGTTGTTTTGAATTAAAGCGGTGATGTCGCTATATTGAATAATAGGTCAAATTGGTTGGAACTCGTTGGTAGTCGTCAAAATGGAGGATTCCTTAGACGATGCCAAACGGGTCGAATAATCAAGTAAGGCATGGTTAATGCTCCGGAATATGATGGATTGATCTTTGATATTGGTTAATATATAACATATTAGAAATACGAGATTTTAATGTATTGGTATGCTAGAAAAGTGAAATCCGAGAGTTGGGTTTGAGTGTAATGAACAAATCAAACAAAGGATGGAATTCCAGGGACTACCGTAAGTTACGGTAGTACCGTAACTTACGGTATAGGTCAGGAGTTTACGGTGGTTTACCCCTGTTTTACGGTGGACCAGAAGCTTCCAGGACTTACCGTAACTTACGGTGACACCGTAAGTTACGGTGGAACCAGAAAACTTGTAATTTATTATTTACAATTTGATGTTGGATCTCATGTTTATGTACTATATAACAATGTCAAAACTAATGTTTTAATGGTTTTGACCCTAGGTGACAAGGTGGATCTTACGGATGGTGGTCAAGCAAATGTCGAAGAACCGAACACGACTTTTGAAGCTTCCGCAATGTTTTAATCTTACTTAGACTTTGTTCATGGGTTGTAAACAATTTCTTAAACAACTTTTGAATGTTCCAACTTAGTCATTGGTTGACTAAGGTCTATGCTACTTGTGAACTTAACTTATGAAACTTATGTTAAATTAATATCTTTCATGTAAAAGTGTTTAAAATTAGTATTAAATTCAAGTAAATTTTTTTAAGGGTGTTACAAAGATGCTTTCCAGTCGTTGAAACAAAAACTCTGCAGCGCACCGATCTTGTCCTTACCCGAAGGTACCGAGGATTTTGTGGTATACTGTGATGCTTCTATTCAGGGTCTCGGTTATGTGTTAATGCAACGCGAGAAGGTGATAGCGTACGCTTCTCGACAGTTGAAGGTTCATGAGAAGAATTACACGACTCACGACTTAGAGTTGGGGGTCGTGGTGTTTGCGCTCAAAATCTGGAGGCATTACCTGTACGGTACTAAATGCACTATTTATACCGACCACATGAGCCTTCAGCATATGTTTGACCAGAAGGAATTAAATATGCGACAGCGTCGCTGGGTAGAACTCTTAAATGACTATAACTGTGCAATCAAGTATCATCCGGGTAAGGCTAACGTTGTAGCTGATGCCCTCAGTCGAAAGGAATCGAAACCCAAACGTGTCCGCGCCTTGCAGCTCACCATCCATTCTAATTTGCCTGACCAGATCCGTTCTGCACAAACTGAAGCGTTGAAAGAGGAAAACATTGAAGCCGAATATTTGCGGGGCATGGAGAAATGACTCGTAGAGAGATCTGATGGTATTCTCTATTTCATGGAACGTGTATGGGTCCCTTTGTTTGGTAATCTTAGAGAGCTTGTGATGGACGAAGTGCACAAGTCTCGATACTCAGTTCATCTGGGTTCGGATAAGATGTATCAGGACCTCAAAGTCTTGTATTGGTGGCCAAAGATGAAAGCTCACATCGCGACGTATGTGAGTAAATGTTTAACTTGTGCGAAAGTCAAGGTAGAGTATCAGAAACCCTCAGGTCTACTTCAGCAACCAGAATTACCCATGTGGAAATGGGAGCAAATTGCAATGGATTTCGTCACAGGGTTGCCAAGAACTCAAAACGGAAATGATACCATCTGGGTGATCGTTGATCGTCTCACGAAGTCAGCACACTTTCTAGCAATCAAGGAAATGGATAAGTTCTCGTAACTTGCTGCTGTCTATCTGAAGGAGGTGGTTTCTAGGCATGGGGTGCCAACCTCTATCATTTCTGATCGCGACCCGCGTTTTATTTCAGATTTGTGGCAGTCGATGCACAAATCGTTCGGCTCACGTCTCGACATGAGCACTGCTTATCACCCACAGACGGATGGTCAAAGTGAACGAACCATCCAGACACTTGAAGACATGCTGCGAGCGTGCGTGATTGATTTTGGCAAGGGTTGGGAGAAACACTTACCGTTGATAGAGTTCTCTTATAACAATAGCTACCATACCAGCATCCAGGCAGCTCCGTTCGAAGCATTGTATGGACGGAAATGCCGTTCACCTCTCTGTTGGGCTGAGGTGGGTGACAGCCAGATCACAGGTCCAGAACTTGTGCTTGAAACTTCAGAAAAGATTGTTCAGATTAGAAATCGTATGGTAGCAGCGTGTGACCGACAGAAAAGCTACGCTGACAAGCGTAGGAAACCCTTGGAGTTCGCTGTAGGCGATCGTGTTATGTTGAAAGTCTCACCCTGGAAGGGTGTGGTGCATTTTGGAAAATGCGGCAAGCTTAATCCGCGTTATGTCGGGCCATTCAAAATTCTGGAGTGAATTGGTAAAGTGGCCTACAAGTTAGAGTTACCTGCTGAGTTGGGTAACGTTCATGATGTCTTCCACGTCTCGCAATTAAAGAAGTGTTTGTCCAATGAAACACTTGTGGTACCATTTCAAGAACTGAAGATTGACGACAAGTTGCAGTTTGTCAAGGAACCTATCGAAATTATGGATCGGGAAGTCAAGGTTCGTAAGCATAGTCGAATTCCGATTGTGAGGGTTCGTTGGAACTCAAAACGTGGACCGGAGTTCACGTGGGAATGAGAGGACCAGATGAAGCTCAAGTATCCTCATCTATTCCCAACTGATCAATCTAATCCTGTTACAACTGATGAATTTCAGGACGAAATTCCCTTTCAAGTTGGGGATAATGTGGCACCTGGGGAAAATCCACTGTTATCCTTTATCTAACACCATGCTGTTTTGGATTGCTTATCAAATTTCGGGATGAAATTTCTTTCAAGTTGGGGATGATGTGACAACCCAGGATTTCAAGGTCTTCTTTTACGCGTTATTTGCTTACAATTCTGTTTTCATACATTGCTTTGTGTTGTAACTTATGCATGATTATCATCAATGAATTATTATGTTTGGTTAGTAAATGAAAACTTATGAACTATTTAAGGTTTATAGAATTAACACATGCATCCTCATATGTGGGCGAAGATTAGATCACTCGTCACAAACCCTTACTCGACGAAGCTTGGAACTTCGTCACAACCTTTACCCAACGAAGTATGGATCTTCGTCGCCATACCCAACGAAGTATGGTTCTTCGTCATCAAGGGCTCGACGAAGTATTACTCTTCGTCGAGTGTGCTCTTCGCCGAGACGGGCTTTCGGCCCAAAGGAAACCCAGTGGTGGCTGGGCCCTGTTCACACTATTTAAACACAAACCTATCTAACCCTAAGTTGTTCTCTTCTTTTGTGAATGACGACAACACCCATCATCCCCATCGAAATCCTTTTATACTGTCGGGAACAGCTCATCATTCGGTTAGCATCCTACCACACTTCACTGTTGTTTGATGATTGTTGTGATGCTTGTGATCTACTGTGAATATAGGGTCCTGTTAGAAACCGTACTCTCATATTGTGATGATTAGGGTTTCGAATGTTTCATTAGTTAATCATAGAAATAAGAACATGCATGATAAGGATTTGATGGCTGCATTCGTTCATAATCATGTTGAATTTAATTATGTTATCTATTGTATATGGTTATCGGATGACCTAGATTGTGATATGATGAGCATGATGATTAGGGAAACTGCTGTAGTTATGGAATTTGTATGATCATGAATGATAACTGATTGAATCAGATGATTTGATTCGTTTTGGAATGTAGAGATATGTGTGCGAATTATAATCATGTGGTTCAAGGAATTAATTGCATGCTTAGCCAATGATGAAACTGTGATTACTTGATCCTTTGATCCTACTGAAAAAGTGTAACTGTTGTTATGTAACTGTTGTTATGTGTTCAAGACTTTGAAACTGATTTTGACGAAGATTGATGATGCTTCATCGCACGTAACCTCGACGAAGGTTGATGCTTCGTCACATGCAACCCCGATGAAGAATATATACTTCGTCACATGTGATTCCGACGAAGAATATATACTTCGTCACATGGTCAGAACAGTAAATCGGTGATGTTATGTTATTGGACACATGTGTTGTGATATTCTGTTTAGGGCATGTTGGTAATGTAGCTAGATGTGAAGGTCTTGACCTGACACGTATGGGTAGTTAATCCATTTGTTGAATGTTATCCTGATAACTGAATACTTGATATGCAATATGAGGTGATCATGTGGCAGATGCAATCTGTGAGAATATGTGACTTGGTTTATTATGAAACTGATAGAATTATAAACCACGTTAGGGTTGGTTGATTAACTGGAAAGAGTAAGAAAGTAAACCGAGAAAATCTCAGGTGAGTTCACTGCCTTTTTCAAGCATGCGTCCCGGGGAGGGATATCTGGTAACGTTCCGGGGAGGAGTGTCGGGTAAATGGGTTTGACTGGAATGTTAAACCCGGGGATGTTGGTTAACACACTCATATCTATCATTAAGTCCCATCATATACCGAATTGGTTGCCGGGGAGGCAACGAGGTTATTAGTTAATAGCGCTATTAGGTTTGGCACCCTTACACCGTACCGGGGAGGACGGTCGTGAACTAATTACCTTAACCACTTTACCAATGTTTGATAGAGCATTGGGGAAGGGCAAATAATCTGGAGCCATCTGCGGTAATCGAGTTATTAACAACATCTAATCTCTGAACTGTTCTAAACTCATATTTGGTAACTAAACGTGTTAACAAACTTTGAACTCACCAGCGTCGTCTGACACACTTGTCTGCATGCTTGCAGGTCATTAGATTCATGGATGGAACTTGCTATCTAGGAGTGCGGGAGTGGTTATGGGTCGAGTCACTTGGATACATCGTACACTTGTTTTGAAACAGTTGAATAACGATTTACATTATGCTTCCGCTGACGTTTTGATTTAAGTTATGATTTGGAACTATATTATGAAATAAATGGAATCTTTTACTTAATATATTGTTATAGTTCAATGTGATTTGTGGCTGGATCTTGGTACGTCACACATCCCGCGGTGTTTTCCACCTGTGGTATTTTGGGGGTGTGACAGTTTGGTATCAGAGCCACTGGTTATAGTGAACTAGGTTTTAAAACGCTTTTATAAAACTAGACTATAACCGAATAGCTTCGAAATCGACCATGACACTCCGCTTCAGATTGCAAGGTTCGTATCTCGTTTACTTATTGTATAGCATATCCAGTATACACTTGTGTATGATGTTGCATGTGATTGCACACTTAGCACTACAGACTGAATTCATTGTGTTACTTGCCTATGCTAAGTGGATGATAAAGCCATAATGCGATATTTCTCTAGACTTTCATGATTCATGTTTTGTGATGTTTTTTTGTCTTGATTACTCGAATATGAGGAACCTTTTAGCACGAGTTGGGACGAGTTGAGATAAACATGCAAATTGCATTGTTATTATGGGTGCACACATAATAATAATGTGGGGTGCATGTGAGTCCCAGTGAGGTTTAACGAGTGTGAAAGGGGTTCCGCTCTGTTGTCTGATGTAAATTCCGTAGTCTGTAGAAGCGAATCAGAATCAAAACAATCCACCCCGAAGGGTCCGAAATTTGAAAATGGAAGGGTCCGAAATTGATGCGGGAGGAGTACTGTCCTCGTGACAAGATTCAGAAGCTCGAGAACGAGTACTACAATTTGAAAATGGAAGGGTCTGAAATTGAAGCGTACACGAAGAGGTCACATGAGCTAGCAAACATGTGCCCTAACTTATCTCGACCTCCACCCCGAAGAATTGAACTGTACATCAAGGGCTTGGCACCGCAAGTTAAAAGTTTGGTCACTGCTGCAAATCTTAACAACCTGCCTCAGATCATCCGTTTAGCACACAAGATTACCGACCAAGAGGTCAAGCGTGGTTCGATACCGCCACGTGTTTCTGCTACTACCCTTGCTGCTACAGCTACCACGCTTGCTAGTGATAACAAACGTAAATGGAACGATGCTGACAAAGCGACCAGTGCAAGCCAATCAAAGAAAACGCCAGACAACAGCAATAATCGTAGTTTCAGTCAGTCGTCCTTAGTTAACCAAGGCCAGAGCAGCAATCCGAACCCAGGCTCCTACGTTGGTAGGAAGCCAAAATGAAACAAGTGTGGTTATCATCATCATGGTCCGTGTGTCCGAGCTTGCCATAGGTGTGATAAGGTGGGCCATATGGAAAGAGACTGCAGAGCCCCGTTCCCAAAGCAACAGCAGCAGCAGAATCAGCTGCAACAGCAACAGCAAAGGCAGCAGCCCCATCAGAACCAAGGCAATAGGAAGGGGTGTTTCCAGTGTGGGGACGAGTGTCACATTAAACGGGATTTCCCTCAGCTGAATCAAAACGCCAACGATAACAACAACCGTCAGAATAATAATCACAATGCTGGGAATAACAATAATGGCAACAATGGGGGCAATGGTGCTCGTGGAAGGGTATTTACGATTGGAGCTGGTGATGCTAGGAACGACGGCAATGTCGTGACTGGTACGTTTTCTGTGAACAACCTCTTTGCTTCTGTGTTATTTGATTCCGATGCCGATTGGAGTTATGTGTCCTTAGAGTTCAGTCAACGATTAGGGTTAACTCCAACACCTCTAGAAGCTAAGCATGTAGTAGAATTAGCAGATGGTAAGACGATTGAAGCCTTGCACATTATTTTGGGATGTAAACTAGATCTTGTGGATCAAGTGTTTGACATTGACCTCCTTCCTGTTACCCTCAGTAGTTTCGACGTAGTTGTTGGTATGGACTGGTTGTCCAAGCACCGTGCTGACATCCTTTGTAAAGAGAAAATCGTGCGTATTTCTCTCCCCAGTAGAGAATCTCTAACGGTTCAAGGGCATCACAGTGGTGCGATGGTTGGTATTATTTCAGCTATGAAAGCTCATAAGTGTCTACGAAAGGGGTATCCTGCTATTCTAGCACTTGTTACTGATACTCCGTCTGAAGAGAGGAAGATCGAAGACCTGCCAGTTGTTCGTGAATTTTCTGATGTGTTTCCTGAGGAACTTCCTTGTTTACCTCCTCACCGTCAAGTGGAATTCCAGATTGATCTTACACCAGGAGCGACCCCAATTGCTCGAGCTCCTTATCGTCTTGCACCTGGGGAGTTGCAAGAATTATCTAATCAACTTCAGGAACTGTTGGATAGAGTTTTTATCCGACCCAGCTCTTCGCCTTGGGGAGCCATGTCCATCCACTTTCTCTTTCTTCATTAATTGAAGTTTGTCTACATTAGTTGACCACGCCCCCGTATCCGTTGGGCACGGCCCTGTGTGCAGAAGCGTATCTGTACTATCAAGATTTGCTTAGATTCTGCGAATCTTAGCGTTGACCAGGACCGTGTGGAGCTGGGCATGCCCCCATGTCGGGGAATAGAAGCTTCTACGCTTTTGTTTTTTTCTGCAGACACTTGGGCACGCCCCCGTGTCCGCGGGGCATGGGGCGTGTTCAGCCTTCTGAAATCTTATTTTTGCTTGGGAAGATGCTGTCGAGGGGTCGGGCATGCCACATTTATTCCTTTTCTTATATTTATGTTAGATTTGGCTGCATTTTTGCTTCTTTTGTTCATTTAAGCTCTTTTAACCCTAAAAATACAAAAGGAATTTTTCCAACATTAGTACTAAAAAAGGGTTAGTTTTATGCCTCATTTGATGTAATTTATATGTTGCATTTTACACACATCAAATACCCCCACACTTGAATCTTTGGTTGTCCTCAAGCAAAACTCTTTATAATGTGGCTTACACACCCAAATGGAATGGGTAGAAGAGAAAGTTTTGGGCTTGTCTTGAGTGTCGGGATTCCAAGATCTTTATTAGGTTTTATTTTTAAGCTATTTACAATCCTATTCGTTATGATTTATTTAGAACATTACATAAGAGAAATTACTTATTTGGGCATAACATGCCTCTTTAAAATTCCATTTATATACAAGTTCACATACCTCACGTGAGATCACTCAACACTCGAGACCGGCATGGAACTTACTTCTACCATATGCTTGCCAAGCAATCAATCCTCCTCCTTTTTAACTATAAACCTTTGTAAATATCAAAAGGACTTTGAAGAAGGGTTAGGCTTGGGTTAAAGGTAGGTGGTTTTGGGTTAGTGGTTAGTAGAAAAGGGCGAAAGGCGTAAAAAGCGTCGGTTTTCGTAAAACTTTTTGTTTTTGTGACTTTTTATTCAAATGAAGCATTTTCAAACAAAGTTTCTTTTTGATGAACTTGTTTGTTTATTGCTAGACTTCATATATATATATATATATATATATATATATTGATAAGGAATGCCACATGAAGACCAAGCTTTTTACTAAAATAAAGGGTTTAAAATAAAAAAGGGTTTTGGTGGGTAAAGGGTGTTTGTTTTGAGGGTTTAAAAATGAAAAGGTTTAGGCTCAAAGGGCTTAACTTGGGGGATTTTGGGTAGGTGGTAAACAAAAAGAAAAAATAATGGTGTTGAAAGAAAAAAGGGTTAGTCCTAATGCCTCCATCATTTACTTACTTGGGTTTAAGTTGGTAAGGACCGGGAATGTATCGTCTTGGCAAGTTCTATAGTCGTAAGAAACCAAGCGGCTATTCACACAAGAAATGAAAGATGAGCATTTAGTTTAAAATATGTGTATTTATATGCTCAATTAAAGGCTCAAAACTCACTTTTTGTGGGAATGGGTTTTTAATGTGATCAAGTATATATAATCAAATTTTAACTAGATTTGTCATGCCATTTCATAATTTTCTTATGTTGGTTCTTTTTATCACGACGCTATCGGTTGTAAATTTGTAAAAATATAACCTTTTTAGAACTTGTTATTCCCGATTTAAACCAAGTAAAAATATGAAAAGTTTTTTGAAGAAATTGGGGTGTTTAGCGGTTCCAATAGAGTTTTGTGTAAGGCTTATAATTAGGACTTGCAAAATTCAAGGTTTTAGCATCCCCCCACACTTAAATTACACATTGTCCTCAATGTGTCCCAAAAATAAGTTTTTAGGTTGATTAAATGTGTAAAAAGGTGTGTAAAAACAAAAAATTATGTTACTGGCGTCTGGACACGGCCCCGTGGTGACCGAGAACGGCCCCATGTTCAGATTGCCAGTAACAGAAGGCTGGGCACGGGGGCGTGTTCAGTGAGCACGCCCCGTGTCCAGTTACCTGAACTGGGCGTTTTTCTGCAGATCCTTGAGCATGGGGCGTGTTGGCTGGGCACGCCCGGGCTGAACTTGCTGTAATGAAGAAAAAATGTCGGGAGGTTCTGTTTTTGTGCATGGGGTGTTGGTTCAAGCTTCCCTTAGTATCCTTCACCATCCCGAGTGTGTTTTACCCATTACACATCATCCAAACACCAAATTATTTTGAAAACCATCATTCATTAAATAGAGAGAGTTACATAAGGTCCTAGAAAAACAAAGAAAAATAGAAAATTAGAAAACTAGAAAGTTCCTAAGATAACTAGGTCAAGTGATACATGAAATTATCCTAACGAGTTCTACCCTTATTTTAGGAATAACAAAAGTCTGGAAATGGCTTCCCGGTAATTCATAGTCATTGTAGAACTCGGAACCGAGAGGTGTCCTCTAGATGTTGTTGAGCCACTCCTCTATCTCTTTCGGGAGGAAGAAGATGGGCTCATTTTCCGCAACATCTTGTGGGGGAGGAGCGGGGATAACTTCCGGTACCACATTCCATGCCCTTTGGGTAACGATTGGTACCAAAGGAGGAGAAGCGAGAATATTCAACCTTTGGTGCAAAAGGTTGACCTCTCTAAGACATCCTTCTAGCCCCACCCATAAATGATTGATACGGTCGACCAGAGCTTCCTCAACCCCCGTCATTTCATCTATGGCCTCTCTCAAGGCATAGACATAGTTGACGAGGGAGTCTTCTACCGATGACCTTCTCCCTTGTCGGTTGTTTCTGGAGTGTGATGATGATGTTCCACTGTTTCTGCTCGACATTCTAAAAAAATAGACCGAAAAGAATTCATTTTAGTGAAACAGTACCTCGAACACGGCCCCGTGTTCACCCCTCTGCAGATTTTTGGAACAAGAAATCTTGGAGCTTTAAATTATATTTCTGACTTTTGAAGCATTTTTAAGAAGAAATAACTTAAAACAGTGTTGTAAAACTTATTTTTAACAAGATTCCTTGAATAAAAATCTAACAAATATCTCAATAAAGCTTGAATCTATGGTGATTTCAAGCTCTAATGGAGGTATTGAGGAGAAAATGAAGAAGAAGGCAATGGACAAAAGTGGAAAAGACAAGATGGTTGTTGAGAACCTTCTTTAGAATATACCTAGTATGGTATGTGTGAAGATCCCACCAAATCTCTGTCTTTGGAATGGTCCAAAGTATGCAGGAATCTTGCTGCATTTATAGAAAACGACAGCACGCTGGACACGACCCCGTGTCGGCTGGACACGGCCCCTTGTGCAGACAAGATTCTGACACTTTTTGTCCGTATTCTGACCGAAAGTCAGACGGGAATCTTTTGGTGGACACGGGGGTGTGCTGACCTGGACACGACCCCGTGCCTAGAGGCTGTTTATGAATTTTTGTCTATTTTTAAGGAATTTATCCGGATCGGGTGGTTCCTTACTGAACAGAACAACACCGAAGTGCCTGAGATACCTTAGTTGCCCTAGATTTAGATGAGAACACAAGAGGTTATCGGTAAGGGTGATTCCTATGCTAAATATAGGTGGACAAGTCCAACCCTTTTCCGGGCTCTCGTTAAAGAAGGTGTATGTCGAATCGCTCAGGTCTATGTATGCATCGACGGAAGTCGATGGGGAGTCCTTCACAGCATAATCGACACAGGGACGACTATCGCTCAAGTCTTCAAAAGAGTTAGAGGTGATTTCGGGAGCGACGATGTTGTTTTTATTTGAATGTGATCTCAATAATTCTTCTTGGGTGTTGTCTTCAGATGAATTAGTTATGTCCATCTCAAGCTCTTTTATCCAATTAAGAATTAGTTCTTCCATTTGAAATAATTCTTCAAGAAGCATTTCATCTAGAAGAGACGATTGAGAGCATTCGAGGGAGAGATAGGGATTATTTTTATTCTCGCCCCTCTGAAGGCTACAGGAAAACGATGGATCTATATAGTGGGGAGTGTAGTTTAAAAAATAACATTTTAAATTTTCATGATTTCCGCCACATATTTGACACCACGTACCATAAGAGGAATGTAAGTAAAAAAACAGTATCGCTCATGGTTGTGTTAGAAATTACCAACCGTCGGGATCTTACGGTTCTGTTTTCAGTATCTGATACTTGGGCACGGGGCATGTTTATCGGGCATGGCCCCGTGTTCAGCTACTGTCTGACTTAAAACAGGATTGCCAGTACCAAAGATTGGGCACGGGGCGTGTTCAGCGGGCACGGCCCGTGCTGAGCTCTGCAGAAGCTGAAAAATTAAGAAAAATCCTAAAAAAAAAAACAGAAAAATAAGAAAAACGATTAGGCCATTTATTCCTAACTTTCTTAAAATCCTTGTGTCCCCGGCAGCGGCACCAAAAACTTGATGTGTGTCGGTGTGTATATATTTTTAGCCATTTTTAACACTTTAGTCAAGTTTTAAATTTATAAAACACGATATTCTACTAACACTAAACACACATATGGGCAAGTGCACCCATCGTGAGCGTAGTATAGCGTTGGTAAGATACCGAGGTCGTCCAAGAACACAAGAGCTTTTAGTACCGGTTTATCCATAACGTCTAATCAAATCAAACTTTTTAGAAAAAGGTTTTAACATGAAAATAAAAACTAAAAATGCTGAAAATAAAATAAAAATAAAAACAGATAGACAAGATGAATCACTTGGATCCGACTCGCCTTTAGTGTAACCTTTGATGTTTTCCGCACTTTTGCACTTTTTAAGAGATTATCGTAGTTATAGTAGTAGGCCCCTCTTTTGAAGGTGACGTTACCCTCAACCCAGTGGTTTGAGTCAGCAAGGATATAATCCTAAAGGGTTGGAATATTGGAAGATAATTAATTAAGTTATTAATGCGTAATGTGGTAGGCCCCTCTTTTGAAGGTGACGTTACCCTCGGCTAAGTGGTTTGAGTCAGCAGGGATACAATCCCAAATAGACGGGTTAATGTATTAATAGTAGTTTACATATGAGGGGATCAAGCCATTCGCACCCCCGTCAACCAATACCAGTGGGTATTGAAGGAGGTCCTAGTAAGCTTGACCTAGGTCCTTGCAGGATCTATACACTGAACAAGGCAAGAACCTTACCAAACCATTCCCTTAACCCCCGACCAGGGAGCCAACATATCTCTATATAGACCGTAGAGATATGAATGGTGTAAATCTTTTATTTTATATAGACAGTAAAATAACACCAAGACACCACGGACAAATGATAAGGAAGTTTCATCGTCAACATAAGAAACTAGTTATTAAATTCATTAATACAAAACCAAATAAAAAGTGCGAAAAGATTAAAAAACAAAAGTATTACACTAAATGTTTGTCTTCACCAAGTGATGTAAGAGACTTAGGCAAACATGGCCTTTGATTGTCAAGAACTCTTACTATCAATCTTGGATCCCGAGACTACTATACACACTCTATGATGGATGATGGATGATGGTGGTGGATGAGGGTGTTGTGATGGTGGTGGAGTGTGGGTGAAGTGGGAGAGAGGTGGTTTGCCAAGAGATGCCTTTGAAGTGAACCAAGCACCCCTATTTATAGCCTGCACAGAAGCCCGGACACGGCCCCGTGTCCATTGGGCACGGTCCCGTGTCCATCCACTTTCTCTTTCTTCATTAATTGCAGTTTGTCTGCATTGGGCACGGCCCCGTGTTCAAAAGCGTATCTGTACTATCAAGATTTGCTTAGATTCTGCGAATCTTAGCGTTGACCACGACCGTGTGGAGCTGGGCACGCCCCCGTGTTGGGGAATAGAAGCTTCTACGCTTTTGTCTTTTCTGCAGACACTTGGGCACGCCCCCGTGTCCGCTGGGCACGGGGCGTGTTCAACCTTCTGAAATCTTGTTTTTGCTTGGGAAGATGCTGTCGAGGGGTCGGACATGCCACCTTTATTCCTTTTCTTGTATTTATTTTAGATTGGCTGCATTTTTGCTTCTTTTGTTCATTTAAGCTCTTTTAACCCTAAAAATACAAAAGGAAGACAAAAGCACACTTTTTCCAACATTAGTACTAAAAAAAGGTTAGTTTTATGCCTCATTTGATGTAATTTATATGTTGCATTTTACACACATCAACCGACATCGCATAGCCATTTGCAGGTGTGTCAGAAGCGCAGGCCACAGAAGCATTGGACGCTTCCTGAGGTGGTGCCACGTCCTGCTGCGGCTGTCACTCTGTCTGCCATCTGTTGATGCAAGTGAGCTGGGCGGCTGATTGCTGTCAGTGCCCAGACATGCCACTTGCTTGCTTGTCACTGAAGTCAAAGTGGCAGCGCCACTTGTGGGACTACCAATTGCGGTTTTGAGCCGCATTGCTATGTGCGGTAACTGCAGTGGTTACGACATCACTTGTCGTGACGAAAACAACCGTTTTCATGCACAAGGTAAGTCTTCTCATCACTTGGCTGATTGGAGCTGCAAATTGGCTTCGTGCGTTGCCCTCACGAACATAGTTCGATCCTTACTGACAGGGGTAACAAGGTAGGTGATGGTCTCTCGCGGGCGAGCCTGGTGCGAGATTTGGGACCATACCCCTTCAGGCGGGTTCCTCCAAATTTTATTTTGTTTGTTTGTTTGATATTTTTGGGTTATAAATCCATGTTTAAGCACCATATAACTAACGTATGAGTTGTTATTGGTGTATAAGTGATAGCTAGGACCTAATTGATGAAGAGCAAGTATAACGAAGAACCGAACACAACCGAAATTCAAGCTTCCGCTTAGTTTCGTATTTTATGAAATGAAACAATTATGAACTTTGTAAAAGATTTATATTTTACGAACGTATTAACGTGCTAAAGGACTAAAGTGTGCCAAACACTTATGAACTTTTATAAATCCCGAAACATTGTATGCACGTTTAATTGCATTATTCATATGTAAATGCAAAAGTTTTTATAAATTCTCAATTGTATGAGTATGGGTCTTACAAGTTGGTAATCAGAGCTCAAGGTTAAAGAGTAAATGTGTTTGGTTCAAGTCATGATCAAGATATCCGGTAAGCTATTACTAATATTATCGGTCTAGAATAGTTAAAAGTGTTGTAAACAACACATAGAGCTATCATGCGAATGCACGTTACCTCAAATAAATTGATAAAAGACCGTTATAAATAGTGAATCACTTGTGTTAACAAGTATTGTAGAAAACCTTGTATTCTAGTACGGGTGCTTATTAATTTCGATGTTACTAATATTTTGTGAACGTTTTAGTTAAAGGATACTCGCATCTTGAGATGGCGAGAGTTTAATGATTTACGGATATGACGATGGAACGGTCCGAAGTATGACAAGTAGAGCATGCTCACCAAGGACCTAAATCATGTAACGACATCGAATAAAGGTCAAACGGCAATGAAAGCCCATTAGGACGAGTATATACCAGGTAGGGATGAGATCGGTACGATACCGGTACCGTACCGGTACTGATACCGTAAATACCGTTACCGAAATTGAGGAAATGTGGATACCAATTACCGTACCATATTTATAGATTCGGTACCGGTATCGGTACCAGTATTTCGGTACTTTACCCCGCTTTGGTGTCATCCATTGTTTTACCTAAAAAAATTTCATGTGGAACCCATCCATCCATTATTAACTGAACTAGAGTAATATATAGAGGAATGTAAACAAAAGGTAAACATATTAAGTAATCAAAAAAATCAAAAGGTAAACATCCATGGGTTCGACTTTTAACATCCAAATTCCAACATATCTAAAAAATCATCATAATTGATTAAAAATAAACAAACAAAAGAAATTTGATATTGGTTATTGTAAAACAATGTTCAAGAAAATATAACTTCATAGTGGGATCTAAGATAATAACAAAATACATAAAGTCATTATTAAATTCGGTATTAATACCAGTATTTACCGAAAAATACCGGTACCGATACCGAATTTTGAAAAATCTGTTACCGATACCGGTACCGTTTATGATCGGTACGGTACGGCATCGGTACGGTACCGGTATTTGGGTAAAAAATCTCATCCCTAATACCAGGTGCATGTTTTAAATTAATTGTACAAATGGTAATATGCAACAAATGCGTAGTGAATGACAGTTGCATATGGAATATAAAACTTGGGAAACCTGGATAGGATACTTATCCAGGATGATGTTTCCAAGAGAAATTAAGTAGAAATACGTATTATTCACAATCATGAATAACAAAGCAATAAAAGAATTCAGGTTATATAGAAACTTGGATGAGAGTGATCATCCAAGCAGATATTCTCAATATGAATCCTATTGAGAAAAAGTAACGGTCACATCAACGAATGTGATTGCATAAAGGTTATATAAAAAGGGAAAACATTCTATGTGTTTTGAGATAAAACGTGTAAAACTAATAATTGTTAAATAACAATTAAACAAGGTTTTACCAAATAAAATGATAAATATGGAGATGAATCGAGGATTTACTTACATGGGAAGTAATGTGATAATTATAATAAGGTTACGCGTACCATGTGTTGATTGCTTACCCTGGCCAAGTAAGTAGTAAACACATGATACCATGAACTTCTTATAACGAGCGCATTTACGTCCGATGTAGTACAGACGAGGCTAATGAGACGGATTAAAAAGGAGCCCAAATGGGTCAAATAAAGAATAAAGTTTGATTGTTCATAAGTGATGGATTTCACACGAACAAGTCAAACGGGTTGAATAAAGAATAAAGTTTGACTGTTCATAATTGATGGATTTCACACGAACAAGTCAAACGGGCTGAATAAAGAATAAAGTTTGATTGTTCATAAGTGACGGATTTCACACGAACAAGTCAAACGGATCAAATAAAGCATAATGCTTGATAGTAAATGTAACGCAAACCGGGTAACGAAAGCGTGTTACATTAGAATAATGAGCCCGGGTAATTGGACAAGGATCAATGTAAACAAAAACGCAAACCGAGTAACGGGAGCGTTAAAGAAATTGAATAAAGAGCTCGGGTGGCGAGTAGTAGTAGAAATATAAGCGCAAACCGGGTAACGGGAGTGCGATAGATTAGAATAATGAGCCCGGGTAATGGGATGTAATTGAGATAAAGATAAACGCAAGCCGGGCAACAGGAAGCGTGAAACTAACTAACGCATAAATGACATACGAGGTCATAGAAAAGGAAGAGTTGTCCGAATGGAAAACGATCTAGTCATAGACTATGATTACGCAGAGGCGCGCGAATACCATAAGATGATGTCTCATCTGTGTATGAGAATGGGTGTTTTAGGCAAACACACAGAATGCAGTGGTTGCTACTAAAGATGGTAGTTGTGACTCGATGATGACGAGTGATCAATGCCATTTGACTCGCACGCCATGCTTAGGCGCAAGTGACCATGACCTAATTGGGATGAAACGGTTAATAGGTCCAGCAAGTGAATGCGACACATAAATAACTCATGGGGCCATAGAAGGATAGAAATAAAATAGCCTTCATGGTCAAAAGGACCATGATTGGCAGATAAAAGAAAAGACAAGGAAAATGCTTTTTCTTGTAACCATGACTAAGTGTGTCAACACCAAATACACTTAAAAAAAGACACGGGTAAAGAGATGATCTATGGGATCACCATGACCTTCGAGTTATAAGTAGTGTGACGGTCTACGGGACCAAAATGACCCTCGGGTCACGAATCGAGAGGGAATGAACCTTAGAGGCCTAAAGCCTAAAGCCTAAAGAAATGGCCTACGAGGCTAAGTGAGAAGGGCTTACGGGACACTTAGACAAAACGAGGGAACCAGTTATGATTCCCAGCGTAAAATAAGAACAATAAGAAGAAATGCTTGGTAGTCAATTTCTTAATGCGAATAATTGACAAAAGTTAAAAAGAAAAAGTTAGACTAAAACAATGTTTTAGTTTAATAACAACAATTTGACAATCGTAAAAATATAACAAAAATTTAGAAAATGACTTTTAATTAAAAGAAGCAGGTCTTGACACCAATAGGTGCAAGACGGTAAATTCGAAAAGAAAATTTTTGAAAACAAAAAGATTGATATAAACTTAAACATGACGTGATACGATCACAGTCAAGAAAAAATAACATGGTATATGAATTCTTGTGATACAAGCTATGGGACTGAGATCATGAATGCTTGTAAGCCTCGTGAAAGCAATGTCGATATACCCGAGCGATGGGGTATAAGGTAATCGGTAACTAATAAGTCTAACCGCCAAGACCGATCAAGGTCAAGTTTAGATTTGAAACGTGTTTAATATGCTTTTCATTATAGAATTAATGTGGAATGAATATGTTAACAGATCTAGGTGACCAAGTAACCGAATGGCGACTCGATCAAGTAATCAATAAAGTTAAGGGATACAAGATGAAAGTAACGGCCCTACACATGAAGGGCGCATGCACCTTGGAACCCGGAAGACATTACCAGACTTCCAGGTAAGACTACTGAATAATTAAAATATGAGCAATACTCAAGTAGAAAACAAAACTAAGTCCATTGGGTTTAACCCAAGGAACTATGTAAGAAAGGTTTCGGGGACGAAACCTCTTTAAGGGGGATAGACTTGTAACACCCCAAAAATGAGTTTAGTAATTAAATCCCGTTAATATTAAGAACGGGTAAAATACTATCAGTGGTAAAAGTTGACCGGATAAGCGTTCGGATTCTAAATAATCAAAGCTAACGCTAATTAAAGTGAACAAATACATTGTAGCAAGTGAAAGTTCATAAAAGGCTCGGGTGAGTGGGACTTAAATTAAATCGGGTTGTAACACCCCAAATTTAATTAATTTGACTAGGAATACGTAAACTTAGTTATGATAATGGTTAATTGTTAGTAAGTGTTATGGGAATTTAAACAAAACTAAACTTGAGGGACCAATGTTGTCAAAAGGAAACTTGAGTTTTATAAACAACAAAAAAAATAACACACAACACACATAGTGTGTGTAGGTCGATCCTCAGGAGAACAAAAACAAGGCAGACCCTTGTTCTTCAAAGATCATCAAAATTGAAGGAGAAATTGGACCCCAAATTTGTGCATGAACAGGAATTTGATCACCTAGACGAGGGGATCATAAGGTATGTTGTAGAACTTGATTTGATGATTTCATGGTCAAGGTAACATGATTTTAAGTATGTTACTAATAGTTTATATTACTTTTATATTTCCTGAACTATTGTTTAGTAATTTTGCAATGTGGCGGACCGGTGTTCAGTTCAGAATGGTGCGACGGTCTGGCATTGGTCCTGGAGCAGGCCGCCGACTTCGGTTACGGAGCTAAATGGGTGGGCTGATTGTGGCTCGTTTTTGGCTTCGGTTACTCTCTCTTTCGGGGCTGACTCTTGGCGTTGGCTCGGGGACAAATCGGGATTTTATTCTTTGGCCTCGGTTAAAAATCTACGGACTGAAGACGGGATGGACATGAACATTGAGGTTATTAAATGGAGCAAATGGCTACCTGCGAAATAAAATATTTTCATTTGGAGGACCGCGATGTACAAGATTCCCACGAGGTACGCGCTCGCTAAAAGAAACATTAATATCCCGGATGTTATGTGTGTGCTTTGCGGGGAGGTCGAAAAAACAATGGACCACATGTTCACTGTTTGTGAGATTTCGATGAGAGGATGAGAGTCTAGCATTTCTTTTGCTCCTGGTCTCACCTTCCTCCTTTTTCGCTCTCTCTTTTAAAGACATTCTGAGTTTCCACAAGTTTTGCAAGCTGAATAAGGAGGAAAAGACGGTGGTCAAAGGTTTGGCTATGATAGGGTGTTGGTGTATCTGGAAGGCAAGGAACGCAAAGTGATTCTCTAACGGAAAGGGCAAAAGTGAAGATATTATGGGCGACATAAAATCTCTCGGCTTTCTTTGGTTAAAGTATAGGTCGAAACACAAGGTTATAGATTAGAAGGAATTGTGTAAATACACTCTGTACATGTTGTAGTTGTTTGTTGTTTACCAGCACAGTTTTGGGATTTCGGTGGTGCGTTCTGAATGAAGTTTAATTTTCAAAAAAAAAGTAATTTTTCTTTTTAGTAGTTGTTTGTTGGAAGTTCACCATATGAAGGGCAAAGTTCGTAATGTGGCGTCTACGTCAGCATTAGTGAAATTACTCCCAAATGGTGTAGTGTTTTGAAATGCGTGAATCAAACAAAACCAACCAAAACCAACTTTCCATACACGTTTACTCTCTCTCTCTCTCTTATAAAAACGAACATTCTCTTTTTCCTTCTCGCGTGATACAAACCACAAAGATTACAACTTTACCCCTTTCACTGAGTTTCACATGTAAGGGACCCCATATAATTGGATGTGAAATGAAATTTCACGATACCACCGAAAAAAAAACCCGTCAACCTAACACGATTTTAAAATCTTTGGAATCTAAGGGTGAAGGAGTGGTTAAACATTTGGAATAGGTAAACTCCCAAATCACCCAATCAAATAACGCCATGTCAATTGTTTACCTAATGCTAAAAAACGTTTGCGGTGGTTTACCTAATGTGGTTTAGGTAAACTATTAAAAAAGGAAAAATATGTGATTGGTTGAGAAGAAATGGACCCCACCACACACACCCTCTCTCTCCCTCTTTCCCTTCCTTCACCGAGTCGATGAACCTTCACCGATTTCGCCCCCCATTTCAGTAAAACTTGTTCGGTAAACATGTTGGCAATGGAGGGAGGTCGGTACCGAGTGGGTTTACCGCCCTCTCTCCGTTCACCCTAATACAATTTTCTTTTTAGAGAATAGTAGAAATAAAGAATCCCGATTCTCAAACATCCAACCCTGGGTTTTAGGGGGTGTTTGGGATTCCTTCTTTTTCTCCTTTTTAACTTCTACTTATTATAAGTCAATAAGTCAGGATTTCCTGACTTCTACTTTTTAACTTTTCATCACACAAAAACTCATTATAAGTCAATAAGTTAACCCAAACACCCACTAAAAACCAACTTATTATAGGGCTTGTTTGGCTAAGCTTTTCAAAACAACTTATTTGCTTATTTGCTTTTCAGAAAGCAAAAAATAAGCAAATAAGTCATTTTTGAAAAACTCAGCAAACAGTCCTAAGTCAATAAGTTAAAAGTTGTTCCAAAATAAGCTAACCCAAACACCCGCTTATTAACATCTAACCTGCAACTCCATTTTCTCTGGAACCCTCTCACTCGCGCACCTTACCTTCTCAGCTTCAACAATGGCGACCGTTATGCAGAAGATCAAAGACATCGAAGATGAGGTATCATCTCTAATCTCCGTTTCTTACTTGTATTTTCATCCACGTACCGTTACTCTTACACCGTATATTCAATAGCTCCCAAACCCTAGAAACGTCGCTACACCTTATAATCGAGTTTTTGTTTCCACTTATTTGTCTGTCGTCAAAAGATGTGATCTAATTACAGTCAGATTAAGTTACATACAACAATTATTTTTTATTTATATATAAGGCATTTTTGCACAAGTTTGTTATTTGTTGAAGTGGAAGCTCAATTTGGATGGATAAGTTTGTGTAAAGAGAGTGACTGTGTGATTTTTTATTTTTATTAAATGTGTACAAAAGTTTGCAATTGAGTAATAAAAGTTTGAATGAGCTGTTTGCAGCTGCAAATTTGATATGATTTTAGACATTTTTGAGTGATATTTGATTTCTGTATTGAGCTTTATGTTATGTAATAGAACTTGAATATGCACAGGCTGTTATTAATATAAAGGGATAATTTCATGTATCCTAAATTTTAAAGCCTAATGGATGTTTATAGTATGTTCTAAAATGAAATTCATTTGTGAGTTTGGAATTCGGATAGTACGATACTGAACTCACCTGTCTTCGTTGGATCCATTCTTGGAGGATAGAGGATTCAGATTTGTTGGGTGTTGTCATTGAGTTAGTTTGGTAGAAAGCAGGTTTCTATTCGGGGTATTTGTATTCTTCTGTTTGTGTAAAGTTCGGTTGATGAATATATTGCTCTGTTTTGCTTTTTCTGCTATATGAAGTGTGCACCTGCGGTAGCTGTAGAGCTAACTGATATGGATAGGAAGCTGTTAGCTGCAAGTAGAACTTATTGATTTCTCTCTCTTTCTAATCTCTATTATATGAGTTATAACTATAGTGAGGCTTTTTATTAATTGTTATTATTATTATTATTATTATTATTTGTGGTGTGGGAGCAATGTTAGTTTTTAATCATAGTAGTATTTCTTCTCAAAGTTAGCATTTAACCTTTTCCTTTCTCCTTAAAAGTTACAGTATTTTCTCATGTATATCTGTTCATGAGATTACTTGACTGTAGAATTCTACAAACTATAGAGAAAGATTCTTGAGGTGGACAAATTGCAATTATACCTTCATTCTATCATTCTATATTGGCCATTGGAAGAACAAGGCCACTCAAATATGTATGTTTGGAAAGTATGGACGATTGGTGTTAATTATGAGCTTTTGAACTCTTTGATGGAAGAAATAGTATAAAGGCTAATAGTTAATTAATTTATACAGTATGTAATTAATCTAACTAATTATTACTTTTTAGCAATTTGAGGAGACCAACACCATGCTACTATGCTAGACTGAATTATTGAATCAATTTCAACTGCCCTGGAGTTGAAAAACATCTTTTAACGTGTTATTTTTTTTTTGCCAATGTTGGTTATCTGACATGATTTAAAAGTGTCAATCTAATAACTTCGAGTCAAGTATTAGAAAACTAACTTAGGGAATAGAGTTTTGTGGTATTTATGAAATTATTCATCGAATTGTAGTAGAAATTATCTCGTTAGTTAGATTTTAGCTTCTTATTGCATTTTTGGGAGCTACAATTCACTCAAGTGGTTTTTTTTTCCTTTTTCCGTCTTTGTTATATGTATCGAAGCTTGACCAACTTTGATATGATTTTGAGTAGCCTATATCATGTATGTTCAATGTCAATGAACGTTATTATTTTTGTCCTTTTAGATGGCAAAGACCCAAAAGAATAAAGCAACCGCACATCACTTGGGATTACTGAAGGTACATATAACTCATTTCCTTCAAATAGACTGCTTTTGTGCCCATTTAGTTCACTAAGCAGAACTGAATGCTTCATTTACTTGCACTGGATTTGTGATTTCAGGCTAAGCTTGCAAAATTGAGAAGGGAGTTGCTCACACCCACAACAAAGGGCGGTGGTGGTGCTGGTGAAGGTTTTGATGTTACAAAAAGTGGTGATGCAAGGGTTGGTCTTGTGGGTTTCCCTTCTGTTGGGAAATCAACGCTTTTAAATAAGTTAACTGGCACTTTCTCAGAGGTATCTATTTCATTAATCTGTTGGGAAGTCAGCACTTCTAAAGGAGTTGACTTTATTGAGAGTCTGGTTGTTGTTCAACTTACGTTTGGCATTCTGACGCTTCATTGTATCATGTTGCTACCAGGTTGCTTCATATGAGTTTACTACGCTCACCTGCATTCCAGGTGTTATCACATATCGAGGAGCTAAGATTCAGGTACTACTGTTTTTGTTTTACCTTTTTTCCCATGTGTATTTTAAAATGGAGATGTTATCTGTGCTAACATCTGCCATAGATAACCTGGGGTATCTGTGCTCTATTTTTTAGTACCCATTGTTCTTTTACTGATATCCTGATTATATGAATTGAAGTGCTGTAATTTATATAATTATATGTAGGCCTGTAAATGAACCGAACGTTCAAGAACTGTTCGTGAACTTGTTCGACGGGAGGTTCGTTTATTTATGAAATGAACAAACACGAACACAATTTTTTGTTCATTTAACTAAACAAACGCACATGTTTTTGTTCGTTCATATATGTTCGTGGACCGTATGTTTTTGTTCGTTCATTTGTTAATTTGTTAATGTTCGTTCGTTTCAATTTGAATACATAAGTAGTTATATTCATATAAATATTTAACATAAAAGGAACTTTCTACTATAGTACTACTTAAATAAATATAACTAAATGGTAGTTGGGCTTTCTAGTAATAACAATGGGTTTTCCAATGCATTTTATCGTAATTAATCACTATTATATATAAAAAATATTACTTTATGCTCGTTTATGATTAGTTAATTATTTTTATTTGTGTTGTTTATTGTTTATTAAATTATGTTCGTTTAGGTTTTAAATGAACAAACATAAACGAACACGAACATGACCATTTTCTTAATAAACGAACATCATCATCATCATACTCAGTATATCCCACCAATAGCAAAGCTAAGGTAGGGTCTGAGGAGGGTGAGATGTAGACAGCCTTACCTCTACCCCATAGGAATAGAGAGGCTGCTTCCAATGAGACCCCCGGCTCGATTGTAGTTTTGCATCAAGCCTTGGACATAAGGCACATAACACTCGGCAATTGAGACAAACACCGATTAGTGCATGTACCCCCTTGTCTTTTGGCTATCAACGCCACCACATGATGCATGATTAACCATCCCCCTCTTTTAACGTTATTTTCACGAAACGTGAACAAAAAAATGTGTTCGATTATATGTTTGGGTTCGGTTAAAGTTAAACGAACGAACACGAAGATGCCTTTGTTCGCGTTCGTTCAGCTCATATACAGGCCTATTTATATGTCTCGTAATGAAGGCATGTATGCCATAAACCTTGTATACCTGTGTTCAATGGTTTTTTTCCGGCTCATATTGTTCTATTAGTATTTATCGTTTGCCTCTTTTGTTGGCAGTTGTTGGATCTTCCTGGTATTATTGAGGGTGCTAAGGATGGAAAGGGTAGAGGAAGGCAGGTAATATGTGAACGCGATTCTTTAGCTTATTTGCAAATTATCAAATCAAACTCTATATTTATGCCTGAACCCTGTTGCTTGGACGATTATATTTCATTTCTGAAAGTTTTGGACTATCATTATCATATTGTTAGTAGTGTTTGTTTTTTTATATTCTGTAACAAGGACTGTTCTTGCCCTTTAGGTTATCAGCACCGCCAGGACATGCAACTGTATCCTGATTGTACTGGACGCAATAAAGCCAATAACACACAAACGTCTGATCGAAAAAGAGCTTGAAGGGTTTGGTATTCGGTAAGTTCATAACCTAGAATATGTTCTTTTATTGTTTCTTTTCACATGATTTCCGAATTTTAAGAATGTTTGAAAACCTTATTTCTGTTTTTATATGGTTACAGGTTAAATAAGGAGCCCCCGAATCTAACATTCAGGAAAAAAGAAAAGGGTGGGATTAATTTCACGTCAACGGTTGCTAACACACATCTGGATCTCGAAACAGTGAAGGCAATATGCAGTGAATATAAAATACATAATGCTGATGTCACTCTTAGGTTTGATGCAACCGCGGATGACCTCATAGATGTTATTGAAGGGAGTAGGATATATACTCCTTGCATATATGTCGTCAACAAAATAGACCAGATAACACTTGAAGAGCTGGAAATATTGGATAAACTTCCTCACTACTGCCCTGTTAGGTACATATATGGATCACAATGCTATAATCTTTTTGTTTCATATCTTTTAGAGTAAAATGTCATTTCCGTCCCTGAGGTTCGGCCAGTTTTGCTACTTTCGTCCAAAGGTTTGGTTTTCCGCATCTGGATCCAAAAGGTTTGAAATCTTGCCATTTTCATCCGGCTCGTTAACTCCCATCCATTTTTCTCCGTTAAGTCGGGGGTATTTGCCTTTCCAACGTTTTTGGAGGCCCTAAGCGAACTACAAAGTCAGGGCCCTATTGAATTGGTATAAAGGAGTGGAGATTGAGATTTGAGACATTGAATAACCATAGCGATGATTTTTCCTAATCTTGGCCCTAATTTCGCTCAATCCGCAATCAGTTTCACATTGGTGACTCAAAATACGCCGCAAGTAACGAGGGTTAATGTGTTGTGTGCGTGGACAATGCAGACTCCTAGTGTAAATCCTAAATCTTGGGCCTGGAAAATGTTGTTTAAATGGCAAAAAACAAGTCTAATATATGAAAGGAAATAAAATTGGAGGCCCTTGTTTTTTGGTGGTCCTAGGCCTTAGCCTAGGTTGATAAGCCTTACGGGTCAGTCCCTGCAATTCGGTCTTTCACTTTATGTTCAAGCATTTAGTATAATGTACAAGAATTCACTTGAAAATAATGTTCAAAGCGGATGACGGTTAATCATGCATCATGTGGTGGCGTTGATAGCCGAACGACAAAAGGGTACATGCACTAATCGGCCTTTGTCCCGATTGTTGAGTGTTATGTGCCTTATGTCCAAGGCTTGATGCAAAACTACTATCGAGCCGGGGGTCTCACTGGAAGCAGCCTCTCTATTCCTATGGGTAGAGGTAAGGCTGTCTACATCTTACCCTCCTCAGACCCTACCTTAGCTTTGCTATTGGTGGGATTTACTGAGTACGATGATGATGATGATGACGATGAATTCACTTGAAGGGCACTTCGGTCTATTTCACTTTATGTACGAAAAAAACCCTGACTTAATGGAGAAAAATGGATGGAATAATGAGCTGGATGAAATTGGCAAGATTTCAAATCTTTTGGATCCAGATGCAAAAAAACAAACCTTTGGACGGAAGTCGCAAAATTGGCCAAACCTCAGAGACGTAAATGGCATTTTACTCTTTCTTTTATTACTGTGGCATCTCGTTGTAACTTCTATGATGTGTTGTAGTGCTCACTTGGAATGGAACCTTGATGGTCTGCTAGAAATGATATGGGAATATCTCAATTTGACTCGTATTTACACAAAACCCAAAGGGATGAATCCGGACTACGAGGACCCTGTAATTCTTTCGTCTAAAAAGAAAACCGTTGAGGATTTCTGCTTTAGAATTCACAAGGACATGCTTAAGCAGTTTAAGTAGTAAGTGATTTTTCTGAAATAGTTTTCGTAAAACTAGAAAAGAATTTAATTTTTGGTGATAAAAAGTAAAAACACAATATTTTATTCTAACAATTTGTCATTGATTGTTTACTTTAATGCAGTGCGTTGGTATGGGGTTCTAGTGCAAAACACAAGCCGCAAAGAGTTGGCAAGGTAATCTATTTTTCTTCAAATTCCTTCATACTACAAAAGTTTACAATATTATTTATGCATAAAGCTATTAAGGAGGTTGTATGCATTAAAAATACACAGATCTCGTGTTAGCCTAGATAATAATGATTCTTATGAAATTTTTATAAATGATAGGAACATGAACTTGAAGATGAAGATGTTGTGCAGATCATAAAGAAGGTTTAAAACTCAAAACCGACAAATATTTTACTCAACATATTATTCGGAAGTGAGTATACAAGCCAATTTACGACACTGCCCTATTGAGTCGGGTAAGTTGCACGTTAGGTTTATCAAATGCATTGGGTGGTTTCTTTAGCTTGGTTTGTTCACTGGATGCTGATGTGTGTCTAAACATTAGGACAGAGAAATCATAAACTAAGCAGCAGATCATTCCTCTATTTTGGTTTAGAATTCTTTAAACTTTATTTACTCTTTGAACAAAATTTTCAAGTAATGTTTGTGGTACAGTATCAAATATACAAGTGGATCATGTTTGGGTCAAACACGTTATGCGGATGCTGTGGTTTCTGTTCTGCTACATTCTTATTAGGTGGATCTTGTTAAAAGATGTTATGCTAATGATTAGTGCTTGTGTGAGATCGTTATGGGTATGAAAGCGCTTTTTTTTCTCGTTATGGAATCATAAACCCTAAAACAATCATGCAAAAAAGTACCAGATAACCTTCAAGGGGTGTTAAGCACATGAGTCCCTCTAGCAAAGGTTTCAGGTTCGAATCCTGCTTCTATTGGTTTCTTGCCATAACCTTTTAAAGGCTATCTGCTCAGCGCAAGCTGCATTTGTTGGTTAGCAGGGTATTGGCAAGTCCCATGAGGTTTCCGGTATCTGGTTTTCATGGTTACTGATAAGTTGTTGGCTCATTGCCCGCCTAGTCAAATGTTTTTTTGGTCAATGCTGGTCTGATTGTATGGACCCCACAAAACAAAAAAAAAAACTGTATTGGGATAGGAGGCAGCTGTATTTGGCTATGTTGTCAGTTGTATATTTATTAAAAATAAATAAATAAACCGGTTCTCGGTTCTAGAGTTGCTTGAATATTGGTTTGGTTCCATACCATTGGTTCTCTTCCGGTCCGGAACCAAACCAAATGTGCATTGGGTTCATTCACCAAATGGTTTGGAATGCAACCACTTCTAAATCAAAACTCGAACCAGCCCCTGGTCTCAGTTTTGTAATTTGGCTGTAATCCAGTCTGTTTGGACATGATGCACACACCTCATCTGACGTTGGTCAGCAGTGGCTCTGGCCTCTGGGTATAGGCTAGTCTGGGTCTGCATGTTCATATGAGAAGAGCTGGCCAATTGCTGTGTAAATGAGAGATTTATTGCGTTCAAAATGGTAGATGTGTATAAAACTTAATATAAAAAATTAAAAACAAGTAAATGCATGAATAGAAATGTTTGAAAAATAAAAATAAAAATAGATTAACATTCTTTGAATAACAGATTCTCTACACATCATCTATAACCGCATTTTCATTACTATAGCTACGACCAATAAAACGCGGTATGTGTTTTTTTACTCCATAACGTTTGTACTATCTTCTCAAATGATTCAGAATCCATTGTACACAAAAAATAGTACTCACAAATATATATATATAGGGTAGGGTTAGATAGAAAACCCTAAAAATTTGAAAAATCAATAGAAAAACCAACCTCCCGACTTTTATTATTTTTTTTTTGAAAAAAATAACACATGTAATATACATGTTTTTAAGAGTTTTGAGCAAAAAAAATCAAAAAAGCGCCGAGTGGTTTTTTTTTTTTTTTTTTTTTTTTAATAAACAAGTTTCAGCAACTTTTTGTCTAACACATGTTAGTAAAAAAAATCAAGTTCCTATAATTAAGGTGGCGGTTATGGGAAGTTTTTAATAATTGAATTAATGATAAAATTACTTGTTTACCCTTTTAAATTAATTTAGATTTAGGACACATGTCATCTCCACAATATTTCTCACCTTTCTCACACTTTTAACCTTTTTTACAATAACCTTACCATATATATATATATATATATATATATATATATATATATGGGGCAAGGATAAATCGAAAACCCACTCCAATTGATTAAACCCTGAAAACCCATTAATCACCATTGATCAAACTTGATGGATGGCTAGGATTAACTTTTGTCCCATCAATTGTTTTTTCTCCATTTATCTCAATATAATAATAGGTGAGAGTACATCTAAGGGTATAATCGGTATAAATTGTTTGTTGAGAAAATTGAAACTGCACGTGTCAGCTTAATCAAAGAAATCAATTCATTATTATGACTAGCCATTATGACTATAACCCTATGGCAGCCTATAAATCTACATACATCTTTTAACCACAGAACACAAAAAGCAAATCTTTCTCCATTTTTTCCATTCTTTATCAAAAAAACACAAAAAGTTTCCTTCCTTCTTCATCCCATCTTCAAGATGTAGTTCTAAAGAAGTAATTTGTAAATTCCTCCCCAAGAAACACACAGCTTTAGCAACGACCTCTCTCTATCCCTTTTAAAACCTTCAGCAACACTTCAAAATCAAAAGACCCATATCGCTCACATCCTCTCCAAGAAGAAGGAAGTTACACCCATTTTCTGGAAAAATCTACCATAAAAATCATATAAACCGAAGAAAAGATCAAGGTTCTTCCATTTAAACCACTTGTTACACTAAATGATAAGTGTTCTTCCTTTTACGAATATACTCATAAACTTGTTACACTATTAGTGTTGTTTGTTTATGTGTTTGTTTTTTTTAAACCATGAAAAAAGGTTAGATTTGGGGAGTGTCATTTTTTATGTGTTTGTTTTTTTAAAGACAATGGAAAAAGGTACGATTGGGAGGGGGGGGGGGGGGTTGTAAAATTTTAAGGGTTTTTTAAGTATTAATTGAGATTTTCATATTGTTAATATGGGGTTTTTTATATTGTTGTTTTTGTTAATGTTACTACCGAAATGTTGTTTTTTTGTTGTTTTCTTTTGTGATTTAGAGGTGTTACAAAAGTTTATGTGTATAAAAAGGTTTACAAATTTTAAACTAAAAAAGATTTTATATTTAATGTACATATAAACGTAAACATAAAAATTTAGAAGTTTATGTTACAAAAGATTCTCTAAAAAATGAAATTTCTATATGCTGTAATTTTTAACTAAAAACTTTGTAAGTGTAGATAACTAAAAACTAGTTTTTATAAATTTTTTATTTCTTCAACAACAAAAAATGTGATGTTACATTTTTTTGCTATGTAATATGATTCTAACCTTGGTTACATTTTTTGAGGATGTATTTTATCTGTAACACCCATTGGTATAATGCAAAAAAAATATATAAAATGGAATCTTTGTACATGTAAACATAATATTTTGTTTTTTGTTTTTGTACATCTAAACATAATATTTTTTGTTGTAACCATGTCAATGTAGTAGATTGAAGATATGCAAGAGAACAACAGAGGGATGAACTACAGAAGGAAAAAGGCAAAAATCCAACAAAATCACAAAAATGGTCATCTTTATCAACTAACTACTTTTTGTACATTTATTTCATTTCTTCAACAACAAAAAATGTGATGTTACATTTTTTTGCTATGTGCTGTAACATGTATTCGCTTGAGAAAAAACATTGTAACAACTGTCATTTTTTTGGCACAAGACTTGTTACAAAAAAATGAAGATATATAATGTTATAAATACACATTTTCTTTGACATTTTATCTAACTCCTATTTAATGAATGCACCGTTTCCCAATGTTCCATACCATAATAAGGAATTTTTTTATATTTTTAATGACTGTATGAAAAAATCGTATTACATATTATGTGTAAAAAACAAAAAGAAGTGAATTAATTCTTGTTGTTATAGTTTAAATATTTGTAGAAATTTTGTTACTTATTACTGATAATAAATATAAAAATCTAATAGTTTTAATGTAACTGCAAAAAATGTTACACATTTTGATACAATTGAAAGAAACATGGTGGTGCATTTTTTTAATGTCACCAAAAAGTGTAGATGCTGATGCATTTTTTTTAGGTGGCCCAAAAGTGTAACCTCGAATGTTTTTCCCTTCCAAAAAATATAAAAACTTAGTTCACTCTTCTCTATCTCTCTTTGTTTTTTCAATTTATGTCACATTCTGGTGTCCGCTTTTTTATAATTTTATTTGCTTTTCTAGCGAGATTGTTTCATCGGGGCATGATTATCTGGATCTCCTGGAGATAAGCAGATTATTATTTATTAAAGAAAAAAAAACTAGATGTATTATATACTTTATGATTCTCCACAATGAATGACTACTATGAGTTTATATAAAAGAAAGAAAAAAAATAGATATATGATATGCTTTGTGTCGTTTATGATTCTCCACAATGAATGAATATATGAGTTTTCAAATCAAGATTTCGTTTTCCATCAATAACTCAAGGAAATTTTTAATTTCAAGTTGGGGTGGCATCTAGTTTATATTATTATTTTTTTTAAATGTTATTAGTTGTTCATACTTTATAAAACAAAAAGAAATAAAGAAATGTGATAGATCAAGTACAACATTCTTGAGATGCGAGAGATTTAAGACCATATTTAATATACATAAAACAAACAAAAAGTACTAAAGAAATGTGATAGATCAAGTACAATTGGTAATAAATGAAAACATAGGAGAAAGGAAGCAAAGTCAGCCTTCTCTCACACACTTATCACTTATACATTCAGTCAAAGATTAAGGGAAATGACGAAATTGCCCTTGTCTCATCTTATACATACATGCGATGTGGCTCAATCCTAGCCACATGTGTGAGTTTTCAGGGTTTAGTCAACTGGAGTGAGTTTTCTCCTTATAATTAGCCTATATATATATATAGGGAGAAGATCATGCGAGAACCACCTCTTATTGCGAGAACCGCGAGAACCAATGTGAACACACCAAAAATGCCTAAAAATAGCTAAAAATCACACAAAATTTTTTTTTTTGATTTTTTTAATATTTTTTAGGTTAAAATCGCTACTTTTCGCACCAAAAAAAAAAAAAAAAAAAATTTTTAATTTTTTTTTTTTTTGTGCGAAAAGTAGCGATTTTAACCTAAAAAATATTAAAAAAATCAAAAAAAAATTTTTGGATTTTTTTTAGATTTTTTTAGGTTTTTGGGGGGTTTAGTTTTTAGCATTTTAGCTTGGGGTGGGGGGGGGGGGGGGGTTTAGGTTTTTGGGGGGTGGAGGAGGGGGGTTTAGGTTTTTTTTTTTTTTGGGGGGGGGGGTGGGGTTAGGTTTTTTTAGGTTTTTTTTAGATTTTTTTAGCTTGGGGGGGGGGGGGGGAGGGGGTTAGGTTTTTTGGGGGGGGGGGGGGGGTTAGGTTTTTTTTTTGGGGGGGGGGGGTGGGTGGGGGGTTTAGGTTTTTGGGTGGGGGGGTGGGGGTTAGGTTTTTTTAGGGTTTTTTTAGCTATTTTAGGTTGTGTTCACATTGGTTCTCAAGGTTCTCACAATAAGGGTGGTTCTCGCATGAGCCCCTCCCTATATATATATATATATATATATATATATATATATATATATATATAGGGGAGGGTTATCTTGAGAACGCTAAATATTGCGAGAACCGTGAGAACGAATGAAAAAACCAATCAAAACCAATTTTTTTAAAAACAAACCTCATTGTAATTAAGATACAACATCAAAAAAAGAATTTACAACATCAAATAATTCATTTCTCCTTTCAAAATCACTCTTTTTAGATTTTTTACACATGTGTAAATATAACAGATTTACACATGTGTAAATGGCAAACTTACACATGTGTAAATTTTTATTATTTACGAATTCACGTAAATTTAAACGTGTAAATTAAATTTCTAACATTGTATTCGAATAATAATGATAAGTGTAGAAATTTTTTTTGAATTTGAATTGTTTTTGACCAAGTTTTCGCGGTTTTTTTTATTTGTTCTCACGGTTCTCACAATATTTAGCGTTCTCATTTAAACCCTCCCCTATATATATATATATATATATATATATATATATATATATAGGATCGCTAAAATGAAAACCACCTCTAATTGTAAGAACCATGGGAACCACTTTTTAGCCCTTAGATCAACTAGATGGATGGATGAGATTAAAAGTAGTTAATATTAATATTAAAAGCTTTTTGTCTTATTATGTCTTTAATATTTTAATCAAAAAAGGTATTTAAGTAATTTTGTTTTTTTTTTTGTCTTATTAGTTTTATTGTTTTTTAGTACATTTTTTTCCCTATTACATTAAATGTTTTTTTTCTTTCTAAAATCAGTTTTTTTTATTAAACAAACATATTGAAAATCAAATTTTTTGATAAAAAAAATTTACGTGCGTTTTTTTAAGACCCGTTTTTTTCGCGCGTTTTTTACGACCCGTTTTACGCTCCGTTTTTTCATGCCGTTTTACGACCCGTTTTTTACGACCCGTTTTTTACGCGCGTTTTTTACGTTAACGTTTTTTACGTTTTACGCGCCGGTTTCTTACGTTAACGTTTTTCTACGTTTTACGCGTCGGTTTCTTACGTTTTACGTTAAAATTTTTACGTTTTACGTTTTTATGTTTTACGTAAAACTTTTTACGTTTTACGTTAAAATTTTTACATTTTACGTTTTACGTTGTACGTTTGAGGTTTACATTTTACGTTTTACGTTAAAAAGTTTACGCTTTACGTTTTACGTAAAACTTTTTCCGTTTTACGTTTTACGTTAAAAATTTTACGTTTTACGTAAAACTTTTTACTTTTACGTTAAACGTAAAACCTTTTTGCGTTTTACATTAAAAAAGTTTACGGTTTACGATAAAAAGTTTACGGTTTAACTTTTTTTTTTTTTACAAAATTTTTTTTACGCAAAAACGAACGCACTCAGAAATCGCAAACTCGGGGGAGTCTCAGATTTGTTGTTATCATCATCGACTAGGGGGAAAAAATAAAACCCCTAAACAGAATCAAACCCACAAAAAACCCACAGAAATCAAATAACACAAAACAACCCCCAACATCAATAACACAAATCAAACCCCCAAACAGAATCAAACCCACAATAGAGAGAGAAACAACAACATCCACCAGATTTGCAGACGGCGGACGACAGCCGGGGGCGGCCACCACTGTTACGGTGCGCAGGTATCGATGCTTCGAACTACCTGGGCTAAAGAAACCCAACTCAAACTTTTCTTTCTCCGAAACGATGGTCTCGCCATCTATGATATTTTTGTTCACAGCTATGGTGTCTAATGAAGTACATATTCTTAACAGTAGAAAGATGGAGGCAATATAAGGGAGTAACATTACTATTGTTAGATTCATATCAATTCACTAATATTCTTATCTACCTCACAAATTATTCTAAACTTGATTATTGACTTTTTAAGTGTTCTGGTTATTTCCAAGAAAGACTTGTTACAAAAAAATCAAAATAATAGTTTGAACAAAGACTTCAATAGTCAAAACTCTTACCGGATGAAATTGAGATAGAAAATACAAAAAATTCAAAATAATTGTTTGAACAAAGACTTCAATAGTCAAAACTCTTACCAGATGAAATTGAGATAGAAAATACAAAAAACAGATAATGATTTTGAGAGGAAAAGGGTACCTACTACTATTGAACCCCACACCTCCACATCGTACCACCGTACACCCCCACCCCACCCCAACCCCACACCTCCACGACCACCACCGTACACCTCCACCCACATCTGCAAAACCCTTGAACTACCCTGTTTTTTTGCGTTTGAGATGTGGTGGTCTGATTAAACCCAAAGACGAAACTGAAGCATCTGATTTTAGGGTTTGGGGCTTATGAGTAGTGGATATGGCGGTGGTCATTTGGATGCAGAGAGATTGAAAGGAGAGATGGAGTTTGGATTTTGAATTTTTAGATGAAAGAGAAGGGTTTTGCAAATGAAAGATCTGGATTTTTTTAGAAGAAAGAGAAAACATTAAATAGAGAGAGGGGGGATGCGGAGAGAGACAAGCATTAAATGGAGAGAGAGAGAGTGAGGATTTGACATTTGGGGGAAAAGACTAAAATACCCTTTTAGTTGGCATAATTTGATTGGTTGAGAGCGGTTCTTACAACTGGAGGTGGTTTTCATTTTAGAAGAAAGAGAAAACATTAAATAGAGAGAGGGGGGATGCGGAGAGAGACAAGCATTAAATGGAGAGAGAGAGTGGGGATTTGACATTTGGGAGAAAAGACTAAAATACCCTTTTAGTTGGCATAATTTGATTGGTTGAGAGTGGTTCTTGCGGTTCTTACAACTGGAGGTGGTTTTCATTTTAGCGGCTCCCTATATATATATATAGGGTAGAGATCCTAAGAGAAGAGCACCCTATTTGAGAAACTTGAGAAGAAATCTGTACCACACATTTTTCTAAGCTTTTCGTAATATACACATATGTATAGATTACGATTGACTATATACATATGTATATATTACGAAAAGCTTAGGAAAAATGTGTGGTCCAGATTTCTTCTCAAGTTTCTCAAATAGCCTACTTCTTCTCACATGATCCTAACCCTATATATATATAGAGGCCGGTTAACATACATTACGGCTTAACGTACGACCGGTACGTCACGAAATAACGCACGTTCAACGGAAAATCACGCAAGTTATAAATCTCATAAAAAGTAATCACGCATGTTGGACATATGAAATCACGCACGTTAGTCGGCATTCCCCTACTCCCAGATCAAAAATCACAACCGCTTTTTTACGATCTGAAACCACTGTTACTGCCCTCTAACTCCAATCGTTTCAATGTTTGTTCATGTTCCCACATCCTCTGTTCTACAGTCTGAATCAAAAACTTTATCGTGTTCATCCTCTGTTCTACGGTTTTTAATTTCATGTCGACGTTTTGCAGAAACTTTTGTAAATCAACGATGAATTTGACCACATTTCAATGAAATTGACCGAACACTGGCCAATTTGAACTGAAACGAAAAGAAACTTGAATCGAATTGGAACACAGATTGAGTCGTGAATTACCTGGAAATTCTGTGTAAAATCACGCATGTTATAGTATGTAATTACGCTAGTTGTCGTACGTAATGTACGTTAAGCAGTAATGTACATTACACTTTCTCTCTATATATATATATATAAGTATTCTGGACCACACATTTTCCCTAAGCAAAAAAATGCAAAAAAAAGGTAAAAAAATGCAATTTTTTTTTTGAAAAATCGCAGCTTTTTCTTTAAGGATTTAATTTTTTATCTTTTTAAATTTTTTTTGGATTTATACACATGTGTATATTGTTAATCTTTTAACTATACATATATGTATGTATATTGTCAATTATACATATATGTATATACATGTTTAAAATTGAAAAATAAGTGTTATTTAGGGTTTAGCATTAGTATTTAGGGTTTAGCATTAGAGTTTAGGGTATAGCTTTATGGTTTAGGGTTTAGCTTTAGGGTTTAGCTTTAGGGTTTAGCATTAGGGTTTAGCAATAGTATTTAGGGTTTAGCATTAGGGTTTAGCTTTTGGGTTTAGCATTAGGGTTTAGCATTAGAGTTTAGCTTTTGGGTTTAGCATTAGGGTTTAGCTTTAGCTTTAACTTTTGGGTTTAGCTTTATCTTTAGGGTTTGCATTAGGGTTTAGCATTAAGGGTTTAGCTTTAGGGTTTAGTTTTAGCTTTAGGGTTTAGCATTGGGGTTTACCTTTAGCGTACGTACGTAATGTACGATAAGGGAATTTGTACAGTACCCTTAACATATATATATATATTAGTGTGAGGTTCATCGGGGAACACTAAAAAAGTGAGGAACAGTGGGGAACCGACTCAAACGAACTCCGATTGGACTCATTTCAGCGGCGTTGGAACCCGCTCGTCGAACCCTAACTAGGATCTCTTAACCTTAAACCCTAAATCATAACCCCTAAACCCTAAATATATTAGGGTTTGGGTTTTAGGGTTTAGCGTTAGGGTTTAGCTTTAGGGTTTAGATTTGGGGTTTAGGGTTTAGCTTTAGGTTTAGTCTTTAGGGTTTTGCTTTTAGGGTATATAGTTTAGATTTTACGGTTTAGCTTAGGTTTTAGCCTTATTTTTTAGCTTTAGGGTTAAGAGTTTAGGAGTTAGGATTTAGGGTTTAGAGTTAAAAGATCCTAGTTAGGGTTCGACGAGCCAGTTTCAACGCCGCTGGAATGAGTCCCATCGTAGTTCGTTTGAGTCGGTTCCCCGCTGTTCCCCACTTTTTTAGTGTTCTCCAATGAACCTTCCCCTATATATATATATATATATATATATATATATATATATATATATATATATATATATATATATATATACTATATTATAATGCATGAGGGAGGGGTATTTTAAGATACCAAAAAATAAGAACTTTTCCCCCACTTTATTTATAGAAAGACCCCTAAAATGAGGGTAGTTTAGTCTTTTAAACACTATTTATTTTTTAGCCTCTAAACTTATTACACTTAAATCCCTAAGGTTTTAACAAAATTATAGATAATTAGTTACAATTCACTCATCCATAACAAGCTTATAATTTTTTATGTATTCTTGACATATCTTATAAACTATACTGTTTAAAAAAAAATACAAAGATAGCATGACAACCTACACATTTTTGTCAACGTTTGGATAGTTGTCTTGTTCAATATCGACATAAGGATTAAAAGGTACAAGTCGTTAATGCTTTAATGTACAAGTAATTAACACGTGTGATCTAATGCGCCTAATCTACAAAGATGGGCTCCATCTATGCAAACAAAAACAAAAAGAATTAAAAGTACCGTAACATAATACTATATTATAATGCATGAGAGAGGGGTATTTTACGATACCTAAAACATAAGAACTTCCCCCCCCCCCCCCCACTTTATTTATAGAAAGACCCCTAAAATGAAGGTAGTTTAGTCTTTTAAACACTATTTATTTTTTAGCCTCTAAACTTATTACATTTAAATCCCTAAGGTTTTAACAAAATTATAGATAATTAGTTACAATTCACTCATCCATAACAAACTTATAATTTTTTTATGTATTTTTGACATATCTTATAAACTGTGTTGTTTAAAAAAATCCAAAGATAGCATGACGACCTACACATTTTTGTAAACGTTTCGGTAGTTGTCTTGTTCAATATCGACACACGGATTAAAATGTACAAGTCGATAATGCTTTAATGTACAAGTAATTAATGCGTGTGATCTAATGTGCCTAATCTACAAAGATGGGCTCCATCTATGCAAACAAAAACAAAAAGAATTAAAAGTACCGTAACATAAAATGAAAATATTATGTGTCACATTTTATTTTATTAAAACTGCCTAATATCTGTACTTAGATATATCTTATAAAAACTTAAAACTAACCACGACAAACTTTCTAAATAAAGGGGTGTCAAATCTAAAATTAAACCCTAATGCACTTCTATAGTTACTACTATAAATACATAGCAGGACACCCATATATCTATTGCTAAACAAATTTAAAAAAAAATGGATCCAGTTCTGAATTCAATTGTTGTGAAAAACCAAGCATGCGAGATTCAAAATTCTAAGGTCTGATCTGTTATATCGCAGCAGTGAATAATTGTTCTCTTTTATTTGCTTTTATTTGAAGAGTAAAATGCACGGATAGTCCCTGTGGTTTTGCAAAGTTTCAGCTATAGTCCCCAGATTTTGGAAATTACACTCATAGTCCCTGTGGTTTGACAGTTTGTTACGCTGATAGTCCCTGGAGTGGATGTGGGTTAGTTTTCTCAGTTAAGTCCATGTGAAATTACAAAATTACCCTTGCTTTAATTATATTCATCAACATCATCATCATTCAACAGACTCATTCACTGACTCACTCACTCACTCACTCACTCACACTCTCTCTCTCACACACACACACACAAAAACCCTAATTTCCCCAATTTCCCCCAAATTCACTCAATAATCTCACTCTCAATGTCAAATCTCATCAGAAAAGTCTGGGAATCAGTCTCAAACCGTTCGAATTCCACTAGACACACATCAATTTCATCGAGTAATTCCAACTTTTCATCTAATCTGAACTATTCAACTTCATCGAGTGAAACGTTGTTAGATCAGATTTTTATGTGTTCGTCTTCAACCGGAGAGTTCGATCGGATACCGATCGATGTGTTTATGCAAATCTTGAAGTTGTTGCAGCCGCACGAGGTGGCGAGACTCGCTGCTGTTTGTAAATTGTGGAGAGTGATTGTGTCTGATAATAAGTTGTGGATGTATTATCTCCAGAATCAGGTTGTTCCGTGGGATTCTATATTTTTCTCTGAGGTTAATTTGCGATCTGGTTTTCCTCTTCAGTAAGTTTTTGATTTTGTTGCTGGATTTGAATTATTTGGTGTTGTAGATAACGGTTATTTCAGTTAGTTAGTTGAACTGTTTTGTGTTGGTTTTGATTGTGATGCATAGGGCTAATTAAGTTATTCTTATGTGATATGTTTTCATGAACAGATTACAAGTATTAAGTACATATTTATCAAAGGGAGAGAGAGAGAGAGAGAGAGTAGAAAGAGAGATACATCCACTGATGAATGAGTCTGTTGAATGATGATGATGTTGATGAATATAATAAAAGCAAGGGTAATTTTGTAATTTCACATGGACTTAACTGAGAAAACTAACCCACATCCACTCCAGGGACTATCAGCGTAACAAACTGTCAAACCACAGGGACTATGAGTGTAATTTCCAAAATCTGGGGACTATAGCTGAAACTTTGCAAAACCACAGGGACTATCCGTGCATTTTACTCTTATTTGAATGTTAACTTATTTGATTTTTCAGATTCAGCTGGATGATGAACATGCCAATTTAAACAACCCATTTGTCGAACAAGCTTCTAAGGTATTGATTTTGCTGGTTTTTAAATATTATATTTGCGTATATCTTTCATATTAACATGTTCGTTATGTTATTATATGTGTGTTTTATTGCAGGATGATGATGATAAAAGTGTTGATATTATTTCTTATGGTGCAATATTTAGTCCATACAAGTCCAATCTTTAACGTGAATTTATTGAAGACGTAATTTTAAGGTTTATTTAATCTCTTTTAAACTT
>JARYGA010010272.1:0-24235 GCA_030545235.1 Helianthus tuberosus
CGAACTCTATCATAGGTCGGTTTGACTTTTAAAAGTCAAACCGCCTTATAGCATATGAAATTAAGCAACTAAGTTTGACAAACTCATGTTGGCATTCCGCCATTTACTCGATAAGCACTATTCTTAGGCCACCATTTTAACTAATATTTAATCCAAGTTCGTGCTATTATTAACATTAAGTTAACTTAGCTCTCGATTATCAAAGACACACCATTCTTTCATTACGCAAAATCTACGGGTCTTCATCTATAAGTGAAACCCATTTCATCATGTTATTAGGCATTCATCCGAATACATGTTCTAATCAAGTTCTACGTTTAAACGAGTAGACGCACGATTTCACTTAGGCATTTTACCGAACACCTTGCAGGCAAGATTTTTATACTTCTTTTGTCTAGTTTATATCTAACTTTTAACCAAGTTTTAATATCAAAAATCAAATCTCAATGTCTAGTGTTCATGAACTACAAATAGAACTTGTATCATAACTTCAATATTCATCAATTTAACACCCTAATCCAAGTGTTCATCACAATGACATAAAAACCCACTTAGCACATAATTGGGTAATAATCTATTTCACAATTTTTCATCATTAGTTCATCAAATCCTCACTAGGGTTTGTTCCTAGACATGGATTTATCCTAATTTCACTCTTACATCAAACATGCAAGAAATAATTTCGTTTATGATAATTCACCATGAATTCAAAACATTATCAAAAGATTGAATTCGACATACCTTGTGATCCTCTAACCCGAGTGATCGCTAATCTTAGCTTGGTTTTCAATTTAGTCTTGATTAGCCCTCTTGATTTGGTTGATTTTGTGTATTTTAGGGTTCATTAGAGAGAGCCCTTTTTCTCCTGTTAAAACTCACGACCAGGACACACACTTGGGTGTGTGTTTTGGTGTTTTATTTTTATTAAATAAAACCCTCTTTCACTTTAGCCAACTTTAGCCCCTTAACTAACAAAGTGTTGTAAAAGTGTTATTAACCAAGTTTCATTGACATTTTATAACACTTAACTAACTAGGTTGTTATTCTAAGTTACTTAGTGGGTTCGGGAAGTCATAACCCGTTTTATTTTAAGTCCCGTTAACTCGGGCCTTCTATATACTTTGTTTTCTCAAAGTATTTATTCTCCTTTTTAATTAACATAAAGTTTATTATTTCAATCTCACTATTTACCGGGTTAATTTTTATCACTAACGGTACTCTTACCCGTCTTTACTATTAACGTGGTTTGATTACCAAACCCGTTTTTGGGGTGTTACAAGATGTGACAAGAATAATGTAATCCACGTAGATAAGAAGGTATGCGACGTCCTGACCATGTCGGTAGACAAATAGGGAATTGTATGACTTGCTTTGTGTAAATCCTTGTAAAGAAACAAAGTCAGTGAATCGCTGGTACCACGCCCGAGGGGCCTGCTTGAGACCGTATAAAGATTTCTTTAAGAGGCAGACGTGATCTGGATAATTTTGATGACGGAAACCCATCGGCTGATACATGTAAACAGTTTCTTCCAAGTTGCCATGTAGGAAGGCGTTAGTGACGTCTAGTTGATAGATTTGCCCAGATTTAGCCAAAGCAAGAGATAAAACCAGACGTATTGTAGCCGGTTTGAAAACAGGACTAAACGTCTCCGCACAGTCAATACCAGTCTGCTGTTTGCATCCATCACACACCAGACGAGCTTTATATCTTTCCAAGATGCCGTTAGACCTGTATTTATGTTTAAAAAGCCACATGCTACGAATTATGTTCATGTTTGGTTGTTTAGGCACAAGCTCCCAAGTCTTGTTTTTAATAAGAGCACTAAATTCGTTAGTCATGGCATCATGCCACTCGGGGGTGGCTAAGGCATCCTGAGGATTTTTGGGTATCGGAACGACAACAATGGTATGGAGGTTAAAAAGCTGTTTGGGTTTAGTGATACCGCTCATAGAGCGGGTGTGGATGGTACGAGAGGGAGGAGGGGGTGGAGGTGGGATCGAAGAGTGCGAGGAAGACCGTGTCGTAGGTGAGGGAGAGGGGTGAGGAAGGGGAACTGAAGTGGCAGATGGGCCGAGTGTAACGGGTGAGGTTTGGGCTGATGGGGCTGAAGGAGGGACGGCTGGGCCTGGTGGGCTGGTTTGGACCGAAGCGCCCTGGGGGGAAGGTGAGCCTGGTTGTCTAGTTTGGGCCGTAGGAACAGAAGGTTGGGTAATAGGTTGTGGGGTGGTTTGGGCTGGAGTAGTAGTAGGGTGGCCAATATGTTCCCACAAAAGGGGGTTTATGGTGGGATTTAGAAACTCATAGGAAGGAGGCTTGGTGGGGCATTGTATTGTGTAAGGGAAGATGGACTCCTCGAAGTGAACGTGTTGAGAAATGATTAGTTGGCGGGTAGAGAGGTCGAGACACTTGTATCCTCGATGGTTGGAGGGGTACCCGAGGAAAACACATGGTTGGGAGCGGTAGGTGAGTTTGTTGATGGTAGTGGATGGGGTGACGGGGTAACAAAGACACCCGAAAACACGAAGGTGTTCGTATTCCAGAGTGCACTTGTATAGGATAGAAGTGGGGGATAGAAAATTTTGGGTTTTATTAGGTAATATGTTGAGTATGTATGTGACGGTTTCAAGGGCATGGTGCTAAAAGTTGGGTGGGAGAGAGGCTTGTGCTAAGAGGGTCCGAAGCATGTTATTGATAGTGCAAATTTTGCGTTCGGCTTTACCGTTTTGGGATGAAGTGTAGGGACATAAAAACCGAAAATTTTGGAATTGTTTGATTTTGCATTCAAATTGAGTGTGAATAAGGTTGTGGAACTTGGAAAATATACTGAATACTTGTGATTTATTTGCAATTGGGAAGGTCCATAAGAAATTAGTGAAGTCATCCAAAAAAAGTATGTAGTAGCGATGACCACCTGTGCTAATTATGGGCGAAGTCCAAAGGTCACTATGAATAATATCAAACGGCAAACGAGTACAATTAGGAGAATCATAAAACGGCAATCCAACACTTTTACCAAAAATGCAAGGTTCACAAATAGTTTTATTAATCTTCCCATAATCAATAAATGAAGAAATTTTTAAAGAGTGCAATAATGTGTTGCCGGGATAACCCAAGCGTTGATGCCAGCGATCTTGAGTAACAGCAGTGTAGGCCGATGGTTGGTTGAGGTGGACAGGAAATGGCTGAGTGAGCGGGTAAAGATCGCCAGTGCTATTGCATCGGAGGATAGGCGCCCGAGTTTTGAGGTCCTTCATAAGAAAACCAAAAGGATCAAATTCAGCAGACACTAAGTTGTCAGTGGTAAGGCGCCGGACATAAATTAGGTTTTTGATAATGTTCGGGGAAAATAGAACATTGTTAAGTTTTAAGGTGGAAAAGGTGGTGGTAAACATTGGTTGCCTTTTGCCACGATCGGGATACGAATGCGATTACCAACAATAATATTTGTATTAGTGCACGTATTAAAAGTAGACGGGGAGTATATACCTTGTTCGTTGGCCGAATGGGAAGTGGCGCCAGTATCCATGATTCCGTGATCAGGAGGATTCAAAGCCATGGTGTAAAGAGCTTGCTCGATGTCTGTGGGTGTGTAGCCAGTGTTGTGGGCCTGGTCAGGTCTGGGGCCAAGGATTCCCTAAGAGTTGTGGCTGTTAGGGCGTGAAGGGTACGGGCAGGGTGGTTGGATAGCCTGATTTTGCCACGAGTTTGTGGAACTGTTGAGGAGGCCAGCCCATTGAGAGGCGTTCCAATTGCTAGGAAACACAATGTATGGGTAGGATGGGGTTGTCGAGTTTTGGCCAGAGCCGTGTTTTGGTCAAAAATTACCGAAGCAATTAAGTGATCAAATTAGTTAAGTGAGGTAGTGTGCTAGAAATGTGTCTCAAAAATATGTTATTCAAGTTATTTGCAAAAACAGTTTCAGGATACGGCTCAGGATGTAGAGATGTATCTGTGATCAAACAGTGAGTAAAAATGTAAAGGGTGACACAGGATGTACGAGGAAAGCCCTTGATCAATCTAGATTGCTAGCATAAAACCTCGGGAGCTAACAATCGCAGCTGCCTTGTTCTTCTATTACTTCAAATATCAGGATACAGTGCAGGATATGATGCGGATCAACTAGGTGTTACAATGTAATATGAGTACAAGTGTTTGTGTGTAGTGATTGCTAGAAGCTAGAGAGTAAAGGGTGCGAAAGAAAGTGAGTGCCTTAATCTGATCTGATCATACTATTTATAGTTAAACGAAATCAACTAACTATCCTATTAAACCGGGATGCTTCGAATATTCCTCTAGTTAACGTTGCAGTCCTGGTCTTTCGGGTTCAACGTCTTTAATTCAACTGATTAGCCCGAGTGTCGGGGGGAAGAAGTCTTCTTGAACGTTGGAGACTTGCACCTCCTAATCTGCACGTGATTAATTCGGCCAATACCAGGATATCGTACCAGGATGTTACCAATATCCTGATCCGGTGTCCTGATTACAAGCAAATAATCAAAAGCAGAATATTAGTCAGGATATGTGTTCAGAAAATGGCCCATAACAATTGTCCCCAAAATATATCTGTTGGTATACCAGTCCAACAGATATATTTTAAACATTTATCTCACAAACCGAGGTAATTAAAATGAGGCGACGTTTGAGGTAGCTCTATACAACTTCCAACGCGGTTTCTAGTCAATGGATATCCACTATGCCCATATATCTTCTCTCTTCTTGTTTGAAAATCAGATATCATCAACAGAGTCTCCAGGTAATCGCTTATTCCTCCTTCATTTCCTGTTGATTTCCTCATCCTTCTTCCAATGGCCACCAGGACCTATTCCCAAACCGGTGAATCATCGGGCACCTTTGCCCAAACAATGCCCATGGTTTCGAGGGTACTAATCGTGCTTAACCAAATCAAACATCTTCACTGCCCTGATCTCCGCATCGAAGATATCCCAATCGCCTACCACCTCCGATCACACGGTTCCAGCCGATTCTTACTTTTTTCAACTTCCAGCAAACCTCTCATTCTTAAAGCCACCAAAACGAGGATGGATGGCCTCGTAAATTCTTTTTCGTCAAGCGAGATTCCATCGACGAGGGTGCTAGCCTTCTGGTGGAGTGGTTAACCACCAGTAGGCTTTAGGGTTTCAATAATATCTGAAGACACTTTCAGGCCTCTGTCTTGTGCTAATATTTTCTTATTTGATCTTTCTTGCAGTGAATTTCAAGGAAGTAGCTCCCCCTACTGCAGAATCTGAAAAAGGGATCAAAGCAATTTACCAACTAGCAGAAGGTGACAGGAGTTTTTCCACACACCTCCCAAGTTCTAGCCAATACTCATCATCGGAGATGTCTGGTAAGAGTTATTTTTACAAACAATTGATAATATAATGAAAGAGGAATAAAAGTTTAGAATTCTCCTTTGAGTTAACTGCCATTTTCGTCCCTGTGGTTTGGTCACTTTGGCCATTTCAGTCTATTTTTCAAAAATGCGCCATTTTCCTCCCCAACGTTCTGGAAAGGTGCCATTTCAGTCCAAAAATCATAACCCAGTTAAGTCAGTTAGTAAATAAGGACTGATTGTGTAAATTTGTAACATAAAGGACTGATTGTGTAAATTTGTAACACCACTACCACTAGCCCTGCCACCACCACCACTCCGCTGCCACCACCACCACCACCACCGCCACCACCGCCACCACAGCCACCACCGCCACCACAGCCACAACCACCACCGCCACCACAGCCACTGCCACCACCGCCACCACAGCCACCACAGCCACACCGCCACCACACCCGGTTTCGAATCTGCCTGAATTCGGATGAACGATGATGTTGTAGGTTGTGGAGAAGGAGTTTTCGAATCTGCCGGAACCACCACCATCAACGTCATCATCGACCTTGAAAAACGGCACCCCCACCGTCGAAACTGCACATCGAAATCACAAGCGAATTCAGTCCGAGTTTACCAAAACAGTTAGAATCGAACAAAAATTCGATTTGAATCAGATCGAATCAGCTCAACTCTTGTTCAAAACACATCACCGATCAATCAAAACACATCGAATCAGACCGAAACAAATCGAAACTAGACTGAAACTTGTCGAAATGATACGAAATTCAATTCAATTCTGTTCGAAACTTTAACCAAATCAATCCGGAATTGTAAAAACTTTAACCAAAAATCACTGATTTAGTTCGAAAAAGATTTAACACCAACTGAGATTCGATCAAATCAATCCTGTGTTTGAATGATGCTTCAGATCTGAAATGTATATCAGATCTGGATGAAAACAGTTCGTAAAAAATCTTTCCAAAAACTTTGAAATTTGATCTTTAACACACTGAATCAGTTCGGAATAGGTCAACGATACATCAAACAGATCCAAAATGTATGATACTTCAACCAGAAATTATCGAAACAAATCGAAATTTACCGAAATCAATCGAAACAATCCTATCAACATGAATAACAATCAGATAAGCAAACACGAACAACAATCAGCAACACTTAACATTAATCACTAACACAGTTCAAAACAAACAGATAATCATTCAAAACTGTTTGAAATATATGAAAGTTCAATAAAAAATCATCAAATCAGTCATGTTTTCACTGTGAACAGTTCAGAGAGTTCAAACAACACACCGAAACAAATCGAAATTCACCAAAAATAGTCCGAAATTAACCGAAATTCGATTCGATTTCACTGAAACTGACGTTGATGGTGGTGGTTCTGGCAGATTCGAAAACTCCTTCTCCATAACCTACAACATCATCGTTCATCCGAATTCAGGCAGATTCGAAACCGGCTGTTGTGGCGGTGTGGCTGTGGTGGCGGTGGTGGCAGTGGCTGTGGTGGCGGTGGTGGCTGTGGCTGTGGTAGCGGTGGTGGCTGTGGTGGCGGTGGTGGTGGTGGTGGAAGCTGAGTGGTGGTGGTGGCAGGGCTAGTGGTGGTGGTGTTACAAATTTATACAATCAGTCCTTTATGTTACAAATTTACACAATCAGTCCTTATTTACTAACTGACTTAACTGGGTTATGATTTTTGGACTGAAATGGCACCTTTCCAGAACGTCGGGGAGGAAAATGGCGCATTTTTGAAAAATGGACTGAAATGGCCAAAGTGACCAAACCACAGGGACGAAAATGACAGTTAACTCTTCTCCTTTTATACAACACCAGCAAAAATCCCTGAAGTTTTCGACCTCGAGGAGTTAGACAGTTACTCCGATCAGGTCCAGATCAAGAAGGAGCCTAGTCCCAAAGCTACAGCTACATCTAAGCCCAACAGTCCAAAGCCATCATCATTCCCAAGCCATCACTAGCTACTATACCTCGGAGCTCAAATTCCCTTAAAAGGAAAGAGACCTACTCACCTTTGATTTCTGATACGTTTCCCTATGAAAATCATGGGTTTATCGAAGCGAGCGGGTTCATGACCTCTTTTCTCAACCAGGTATATAGTCTTATTCCTTATCCTGCACATATATGTCAAATCAATATCCCGGTTATTATAATACCTGTACTTTTGGATGTAGGGCCTTGAACGTCTGGTTCCTGTGAACTCAACAAGGGACTTGAGTCCAAATTGAAGAAGGTTGAGGTCACCATTTCCGACCAAGGCATGATTACTGCTGCCAAATCCCGACATTATGAGGATAAGTTCAAGGCTATGAGCCAGGAACACCAGGTTGCGCTTAATAAAGCTACTCTCGAGGCCCAAGCTCATCTCGACGCCGCCCACTCTCAACATGAACCGGACATGAACACTTACCGGGAGGGCCTTAAGAGTTCTGTTGTTACTTCCCTTCTTCAGGCCAGGCTTAAGATGGCCAGTGAAGCCAAAGCCCTGGGGTTCGAATGCCCTTTCTCGGATGTCGACGCTTGGGAGACCAAACTAAGGAGTCTCGGCGGTGATCCTGTCAAACCTGCAGCTGAAAGGCCTTCAAAAGCGGTTAAAAAACCAACTGGTGTCAACGACGAAGCTGAGACGGATGTTCAAGCTAATCCTGAGACGGATGCTGTGATGAACGAAGAAGGCGCTGCCTCCTAAAACTTACCCCTTTCTTTTCCTTAATTTTGATTGTTATGGTTTGTTAAACAATTTACTTTTCACGTCTTTGAACAATTTTCGTTTAAATTTCAACAGTCAGATAACCAAAGGTGGATGGGTCCTAGGTTCTAGGATGAAGCCTCGGTTGTCACCTAGTATTGCTTATAATATTACTTCCTTGTGTTCTACTTAGTTTAAATTTTGGCTTTGCAAAATTTGTACAATTATTTATGGAAAATATCCTAACCAATATACTCATTGGTATCCTACGAAGACTTTTGTCAAATAGGACTTCTCAAAATCCACACAATTTAGACAAAGTTTGTAAAAATAGTTTATTCTTCAAATTCTCAAATAATTTAAGTATAGTTTTCAAAGGAGAAAGACGGTTCACTTAGCATTTATAAACAAATTCAACTCTGATTTTTAAACCCAAGTATTGTATCCAAATATTCCAACCAAACATCCTTAATCATATTTCGAGAATATATTTCGAGAATATATCCTAAAGATATATCCTAATCAGGATACTTAAACTTAAAAGTTCAAACAAGTTGTGTAAGATTCTCAAAGGAAAGATCATACAAGGAACATAGTACAACTCTGATATTGGACTTTACTCCTTTTACAATTTTTGCCGCAAAGATGTCCCCAGTTCGAGATACTCAGTATCTTAAGTCCCAATCTGATTTTCTGAGCTCCACACAATTGCCTTAGGAGGAATGTCCCCTGTACACGAAATCTTCCAACACTTAGAAAATTTTTGAATTCAAGTTTTGACCGTACAGACAATTCCTGTGTTACCGGGGTAAAACCCGAAAGCATTCTGGAGATAAATCCTTAGTATCTTGGGGAAAATCCCATAGGTATCCTGGGGAAAATCCCAAATTTTCATGCGCTACAGGCGGGAGTGTATAAACTCCAAGACTTAGAAAGGTGAAAACCTTTAAACCTTAGAGAGTATGAAAATACCCTTTCACAAGAGAGGGTGATCAATCCTCATATACCTTAAGGGTCCAGGACATAGCCAACAGTGATGAAATTGTCAGCCACTTTTACATGAACTGGTCCCGCCACCTTGAACTATCCCTGGACAACTTGCGCTCCAGGCGGGGTGTTCAAACCCAATTCATGAGAAAGGTGAATACCTTTAAACCTTTGAAGGGATCAGGATCCCTTAAACGTGAGAGAGGGGGCCAATCCTCTAATCTTTCGAAGTATCCTGAGTGTGCATCCTGGAGCTATATCCCGAAGCATATACTGCAAAACAATCGTAAGCTAAGGTGGGCGTTAGCCTGGCTAACACCCTTCCGATGCTTGAGTCAGTAATGGGTTCAAAATAATAAATAATATTAAACATACTAAAAGAGATAAAATTCATACCATCCTGAGTTAGAAATTAAATTCCTAACTCACTTGAAATAGAGCTTCTGATGTATAGCGTTCCAGGATATTGGTAGATTGCGTAGATTGCATAGCTGATGATTGTGGAGTCGAAGTTATTTGAGTCCACGCGGTTGGATCCCACTGACCGTTTGTTCCCATTTTATGATAATTAATATATTAAGTGAAAATTGATTTAAAATTTGAAAAATAAGTTTTCTCCTTTTTTTTTAAAAAAAAATTAATTTTCACAAACTATGTTAATATCTCGAAGGACAACAACCAGCCGAAGGATCAAGAATCGAAAGACCTGAAACACAAACTTGTTAGACACAAACAGACAAAGGATCGAAAGATCAACACCTGTTCGAAAGATCAATAGTGTTCGAAAGATCACTGTTGAGTTTTGAACAATGTTTTCGAAAGATTCTCCAATCGAAGGATCCTTATCTTTCGAAAATGAACTGTAGACCGAAAGATGAACACGAAAGATGACTTCGAAAGACTCCCTAATCGAAGGATCCTAGTCTTTCGAAAATGAGCAGAAGACCGAAAGATGTATGTTTCGAAAATATTCCTTGGAACGAAAGATAAGTCTCACACTTCGAAGGATGCTCGAATGATGACTATCTGTCGAACCTCCTTTGGTCGAAAGATGATCTTTCGACTTCGAAGGATATCTTTCGATCGGTTCTGACACAGTTGACAACGGGTGACAGGTTGGTGAAAAAGGTGATGGGTTGGTAAATCTTTCGGCAGAAAGTATGGTCAGACCATGATTTTCTGCAAAAACAGATTTGTATGATTATTTTAATCAGTTCCCTTTTCCAATACACCAACAACTTTCGAAAATAACTAAACAAGATCAAAGGATGTAGACTTTGAAGAGCACTTGAAGATATTATGAACACAAAGGGTTTTTCGGTAAAACAACAAACTTCCGAACAAGATTTAAACCCGATAAAACAAAGTTTTTCAGAAAAATACAACTTTCAAAACCCGAAAAACAGCCAAGAACACCTCGGTTTTAACAAGGAGAAGAGCCAAAGCTCTGATACCACTTGTAGGTCCCTCTCGAGGATGAGATAAAACCTTATCCTTGTTATATCAAACACACTAGCGAGTGCGGAATCCAAGCTAGCATGCAACCGAGACTTTATACGAGAACAAGCACAAACACAACACGCAAGATTCACCGATTAACACCACTTGTATTAATACGAATGAAGGGTCCGGTTACAAGCTCAATGTTTACAGAAGTATTCTATAAACTCTCAAAGTGTGTGTGTGTGTGCTCCTGTCTCTCTCTGCCTTATCTCTCTATCTCTAGTCTATTGTGTCTTATCCTAAAGTGAACACAACACACGGGTATTTATACCCGACACAGCAGGTCTGGTCGAAGGATCAGACAGATTGATCGAAAGATCATCTGTCGACCAGAAAACCCATCGAAAGATCACATACACCACGAAGGATTATATCCTTCGTGGTCTATCCTTCGAGTTCATCCATCGAAGGTTATGTTTCGAACTCATCTATCGAGGTCCATCTTTCGAGCTCATCATCGAAGGATATAAAACAATCCTTCGATGACACATCCTTCGACACAACCAGCTTACAACATTTCTCTAACTGTTTGGTCAAGTCAAACCAGGAGGATGGTTGACTTGGTCAAACTTACATCAACCTTACATTAAAGACATCGTTTTGTATCATGACGAAATACAGACAAAGTACAGACACAAGTGCACCAACAAACTCCCCCTTGGCTGTAGCTTTGTCTCGATCTTCGTGTCTTCAAGTCTTCAAGGCCGAGTCGAACCGAGCCGAGTCGCGTCCACACAAAGTGCATCAACAAACTCCCCCTTGGACGCTACTCGTGATGGTTCGTCTTCTGTCACATTCATGTCGGAGGATCTTCAAAGTCTTCACGCGTCGTAAGTAGAAAGTGTATCAACAAACTCCCCATTTAACTTAGGTAGTGTGTCAATAAACTCCCCCTTAGATTGAACTCTCCATTGAGTCATGCTCGTGAATCTTTTAACTTGACAATTCTTCAGATCCTTGTGGTGTTGATGAAGGGACAGCGGCAACTCGATCATTTTATCCTTTGAGTGCCTCCACTTCGTGTCTTCATTCCAAAGCTTTTCATCGAACATGTTCTCCTCGCCTTTAGCATCTGCACATGCAAGAAAGCTAAACACATAATGAGAACAACCGCTTGGAATATAGTTAACATTTAGACTAACGACACATATGAGATCAAATCTCAATCAAACACCAACCGACAGCAGTTTGAAAGTTTAGAAAAATATTCATTTTAATCCTTTAACTTTCAAAACTCGTTAACTTCGACTGTTTATGAAGATGCAATTGTTTTCCAGCTTACGATCAGGATTTTGGGTAGGATAGACTCGAGTTCCAACATCGGTCAATCAAAAATAAACTTGAAGAAAAATCTTTTTGGATTTTATAAAGTTTAAATTAAAACACACCTAAAATCTTTTTGAAATTTTCATTTTTCAAATGTAAAGACGGAAAGCAATAAATAAATATATACCAAGATACATAAACAGGAAACATTAAATAAATATTTACAGACATTCTTTTTGCGAGTTTCGAGGGTAAGAGAATCATATCAGTGTACGGTCATGCCAAAACGCTCTTGTTGTTCTTTTAGTTAACATTAAGATAAGCATCCTATAACGATTATCGTTATTGTTGTCCACATAAGCTCAACTTATCATTTGTAATCATGGCGAAGGGATACGTTAAGGTATAATTTATACTTACCGACCGGTGTTCATCCACATCACGACACATTCCCGTATCAAGGTATGCACGAGGGTTCATCTTACCGGTGAGTATACCGATTATCATCTGTTTGACCGTATATGATGTGAGATTCTCACTTATTTTGATTGAAAACAAGTCCTATGTGATAGAATCACTTATTGATGAGGAACTTGGTTTTCGATGCATGAGGGCACAGGAGCAAGTCCGTGAACAGGTCAGTACTTTCGTACAGCAGAGAGACGAACTTGACTCCCGGAAAGAATTTGTGATATATTATCACTTATTTGTTTGGACATGTGATTGTTGATCACTTATTGAGGTCGTATGCAGTATGTACACGTATGTATAGTATCATGGAAGATCTAGACTTGCGTCCCCGTTATTTTTCGGTAAAAGATACAACCATGATACCCAGATGATAAGCAGCATAAAGACCGAATATCTCAGAACCTCGGCAATCTCTCAAACGAAATTTCGGTACTAAGACCATATGCCAATGAATGGTTCCCACCCAGTCTTCAGTCGATTTAAGTTTATATCACCCTGCACACTTTAAAATGATTGTGAGCCTACCGATACATCTTATATAGAGCTGCTTATCGTTTTTCATTTAAGGTTTAAAGAGGTTTAGACAGACCACTGATGTACTATCATATTCTCTTTTGCTCGCCAGGAAACTCATTTTTGCTTTTCTATTGTTTTTGTGTTTTTGAAATTTTTCGATGTTTTTGGATTTTCAAATTTTTGGATTACTCCCCCTAAAATCAACAAACTAAAAATAAATTTAAAACACAAAGGTATTTACAAAAATGATTTTCCGATGTTGGTTAACTCATGTTTTACCTCAATGCCGTTTACCAAAATTATGTTTTAATCAGAAATGATTTAGCGAATTTTGGAAAAATCAGTTGGCATGTCGGTTTGCGGTGCGGACCATGACAGCATTGTCTGGCCAAAGAGTGCTGTATGAGATAATAATTCACGACGCAGCTTAAATATCGACAAGTGTAGGAGAGATTAGAAATTTAAAACCGTATCCTGCAACTGCATCGTGCATTGCAAGGAATCTGAGAGCTCTCCCAAACTGAATATCCACCCGGTGTGGATTTCAAAGTCGATTCTTTGTAGCTACTGAAATCCCTTCACAGCAACAAGATCATAAACCTTTGGGTCCGGCTGGTCTTCCACATTGCACCAGCGAAGGTCTTTGTCTTTCTCTTTCAGAAGTAGTGTGCGGTTGTTCAATCCATGCCAAGGCATCCGCACACCTGGTTGGTTTGTTCAACAAACACATTTTCTTCAATCACACCACGAAGAAATGTACACTGCACGTTCATCTTGTACATTTTGAACTTCAGACGTGCTGCTGGAGCGTACATTTTGATTTGAATCTATCCCGGGGACCCGATCAAAGCCTTGAACATTCACATTTTGAGATGATTTTCATTTTGACGAAGCTTTTCACTCTCTTTCAACAGACATTTCTTTTTCTTGTACTTTTTCTCTCCATCAAAGGCAGCAATTTCTTCTGTTGCCTATTTTGTGCAAGGATGCTCCACTATCAACAATCTTACGACTATCGAAAGTTCCTCCTGGAATATCCTACACACTCACTCAAAAATTAGTTGGAGAGAGGGACCCAAGCCTTTGTGGACTTGGGTCGTCCTTGATCATCAAGAAAAGTGATTTCAATCACTTGATGATTAGGAAAAAGAACCTGTGGTGCTCCCCCTGACTGAATTACCTGTTTTTGTTTCCAAGCTGTTTGTCCTTTACCAGTATTTGCATTAATTGTTTTAGCATTTACTGGTTTTACAGTTTTAGATTTTGCTTGAACAGGTTTTTCTTCTTTGACCTCTGATTTTAAGGCCTTCTCAATTACCTTTTGATTCTTTTGTTTTAACTTCTTTTCCTTTTCTTTCAAGACACGTGGGTCTTGTTTCGGGGAAAATGATCGTTTTTGGTAATTGGCTTCTTGGGGAGCACTTGTTTTTGCCTTCAACTTTTGCAGGTATGGGCAGTATCTTACAATATGCCCAATTGTGCCACACTCAAAGCACATTCTCCGCTCTACAAACCTCGGAGAAACACGTTGATGACCAGACTGAGAACCAGACAATGAACCTTGTGATCTAGACGTGCTTGGACCTAAATCACATCCGTTGGTGTGTTGGGTGTAATTATTCTGATCATTTCGTTTTAAAATTCTAACTTGTTTTATAAAATCAAGGTTAGATTTATCCTGAAATGTTTCAAGTTTGTCTGAACCCGTGGATCCAACAAAGTTCACTTTCGGTTCTCTTTTCTTAACAGGAGCTCTTTTGTTTTGCACCCATTGTTGTTGAACCTTAGGTGCTTGAACATTCTTGTTCTGAGCCTTCTTTCCCTGTACCTTACCCTTTCCGGAGTTGACTTGTTGTTTTCGCTCAACTTGTAGTTTTTGGTTTCCGTACTGTTTTCTAATTTGTTCACACGGAATTGGATTACATTGAGTGACAGTAACTTCGCCACTTTTGTTCCCCAAAAACTTATCAGTGCATCCTTCAAAAATTTGCTCAATTAAATCTTGATTTACATTTTTAATTGGAAAATCTTTGTTAGAGTAAATTTTGTCATCTCCTTTGAGCGTGTACAACAAGTTACTCCCTTCAAAACTTGATACACTCGACTCCATTTCTTTTGACATTTCAGTCTTACTCGGTTTCACTGGTGGATCACACAGGATGTGATTCTCGATTGGAATATCTGTTGTAACCGAGTTAGACTGTTGGTTCACAATTACATCAGATTCATCATCCGAAGAATCAGCATCCTCAACAGTGGGAGGACTCTGTTCCTTAACACATGATGAATCTGTCACATTCTCAGATTCAGATTCAGCTTCAGATTGGCCCGAGGATGATGTACCAGTTGTGAACCTGAGGCCTGCTGCAAAGTCATCTAGACCGAGTGGCACAGTAGGTTCAAAACGGGGCATATCCTCGTCATCAGGCAATTTGGAGTAATTGTGATTCATTGGGGGAGGACATGATTTGAATCCCATACACTTCTTATCCCCCTTTTTCTTTTGAACATCAATAATGTGATCCAATACATAGCGGGAATTGGAATAACTTTCCAATTTCTGCTTGATTGTTTCACATTCACATCGAGCGGTTGCCAATTCTACCATCTGCTTTTCAATTGTGTCTATAAGATCATTGTTAGCATGTTGTTTTCGCAAAACAGCTTTTTGTAATTCTGAAACATCATGTCTTAATGACGCAATTGTTGTTTTAAATTCCTTTTCATTTCTGGTTAAAAACACGTTAGCTTCAGCTGCTTTAGAAAGATCTACAATCAAATCTTGATTGTGTTTGGATAGGATTTCAATCTGACTTTCCTGTTCAGCATATTTAACATTTAAACTATCACAATTTTCACAGCTAACTACAGTGGGTTCATCGACACATACCTGACCTGATGAACTGTCGACATTAGCCATAAAGGCTGAATGGAGAGAAGACGAAGAGTAAGCAGCTTGATCCATCAAATTAGATCTTCTTTCAGTTCCTGCTGCAGCTTCTTCCAAAAGCTCATCAATATCTGCATCGACTGACGCACTTGATGTCTCGTCCACATGATCATTTCCTGAAGTGGAGGATTCTTCATCTGAGCTTCCACTATAACCAGAACTTTCTTCATCTTCAGAAGATGCAGCACCATTGGTGGAAGATTCTCCACCACTGGCGTGCTTTAAATCCTTTACGACTTCAGCAAAACATGCTGTTCCACCATTTCCTCCTTCTCCAAGCTGAAGCGACCAATCACAACCCTCATCTATTTGAACCACCAGCCCCCGGTTGGCATTTGATGACCCTGCTTGGCCTTGGTTGTTGACAGGTATCAACGTACGAACATTGTTCCCGTTCTGGTTGTGTTGATTTCTGAACGGATTTTGATTTCCATGCTGAGCTGGTCTTGTGCATTCCCTTTTGAAATGACCCCGTTCGCCACAATTAAAGCACTTGACAGCTTTCTTGTCAAACCCATACTTGGTGTCTTTCTTGTTTTCCAAGTTGGTTCTCCCCGTCCTTTCCATAAACTCCTTTGCTCTTTGAATTGCACTAGCAAGAGCCCATTTGATATCCATCATTTCAAACTCTTCTTTATCCACTTGCTGATAATCTTCATTGGTTAGATTGATATTCCCAATCTGACCTGCGATCAATCCACTGTAAGCACTAACCAAGGTATTCAACATCTCCATATGCTCCTTGGCTACTTCGACACTGACTTTGGAAAAGTTGGAAGTGTCTAATCTGACTGTGTTAGGATTGGAAGTGGCTTGAAAGTTTGAAGAGCTTCCATAAAACCCTTGCTGTTGCGGTTGTTGCTGCTGAGCGTTCGGTTGCACATCTGGTCTTGAATACATCATCGTGTATGCTGAAGAATCAAACTGATCTGTTGTGGAAGGTCCGGTGCTTGAGATGAAAGCTGTTTGAAGCTTCGCGTGTTGAGAAGCTGGTTTTTCTCCACTGATACCTCCTGCAATCCCAAAGTACATTTCTGGATTTTGAGGAGTTTGTGTTCTTTTTGCTTTCAGCTTTTCTTCTACATCCTTATTCTCCAATCTTTGAATTAATTCATAAACGGTGATTGTTTCTAAAACACCATTTTCTTTGAGAATTTCAAGATAACTGCTCCACTTTGCTGGTAAGCTATCAGCGAATCTCTTCACCAATTCTTGTGGAGTGGCAGTGACTTTAAAAGCAAACATCTCGCTCAACAAGTGATGGAACCTTGTAGATAAGTCTGCCAAAGTCTCATTCTCCAAACACGTGAATCCTTCAAACTCTTTCTTCAGTAATTCTTGCTTGATCTTTCTAGATTGAGCATTTCCTTCACACCGTAATGTGAGCATATCCCACAAGCTTTTAGTAGTCGTGCAGTAAACAAACTGGTGGTAAATGTCTTTATGAAGAGCTTGTGTGAGAATCATGAATGCTTTCTTTTCTAACTCAAACTTCTTTTTATCTTCTTCAGACAAAGTGCTGTAAGTTTGTGGATTAGATCCTGCAATTTCCAACTCATTTTCAAAAGCTGTGAAGAAGCACATCCATAGATCTTGACATTGTCCCTGAACATAAGTTCTCAGCCTTTCTTTCCACCATCCCCAATCATTGATGTGATTTAACTTTGGCGGTTTTGTGCTTGTACCAGTTTCACTGTCGTTCTGCATCATAGATTGAATGCTGTTGCTTTGATTTGTGACCAAAGCCCATTGATTTGCAGTTATCATTGCAGCTTGAGGTGGGGCAATAGCTCGCATCCATGCAGTTTTGTCGAAATCTGACGTAGATTGCGTAGATTGCAAAGCTGATGATTGTGGAGTCGAAGTTATTTGAGTCCACGCGGTTGGATCCCACTGACCGTTTGTTCCCATTTTATGATAATTAATATATTAAGTGAAAATTGATTTAAAATTTGAAAAATAAGTTTTCTCCTTTTTTTTTTTAAAAAAATTAATTTTCACAAACTATGTTAATATCTCGAAGGACAACAACCAGCCGAAGGATCAAGAATCGAAAGACCTGAAACACAAACTTGTTAGACACAAACAGACAAAGGATCGAAAGATCAACACCTGTTCGAAAGATCAATAGTGTTCGAAAGATCACTGTTGAGTTTCGAACAATGTTTTCGAAAGATTCTCCAATCGAAGGATCCTTATCTTTCGAAAATGAACTGTAGACCGAAAGATGAACACGAAAGATGACTTCGAAAGACTCCCTAATCGAAGGATCCTAGTCTTTCGAAAATGAGCAGAAGACCGAAAGATGTATGTTTCGAAAATATTCCTTGGAACGAAAGATAAGTCTCACACTTCGAAGGATGCTCGAATGATGACTATCTGTCGAACCTCCTTTGGTCGAAAGATGATCTTTCGACTTCGAAGGATATCTTTCGATCGGTTCTGACACAGTTGACAACGGGTGACAGGTTGGTGAAAAAGGTGATGGGTTGGTAAATCTTTCGGCAGAAAGTATGGTCAGACCATGATTTTCTGCAAAAACAGATTTGTATGATTATTTTAATCAGTTCCCTTTTCCAATACACCAACAACTTTCGAAAATAACTAAACAAGATCAAAGGATGTAGACTTTGAAGAGCACTTGAAGATATTATGAACACAAAGGGTTTTTCGGTAAAACAACAAACTTCCGAACAAGATTTAAACCCGATAAAACAAAGTTTTTCAGAAAAATACAACTTTCAAAACCCGAAAAACAGCCAAGAACACCTCGGTTTTAACAAGGAGAAGAGCCAAAGCTCTGATACCACTTGTAGGTCCCTCTCGAGGATGAGATAAAACCTTATCCTTGTTATATCAAACACACTAGCGAGTGCGGAATCCAAGCTAGCATGCAACCGAGACTTTATACGAGAACAAGCACAAACACAACACGCAAGATTCACCGATTAACACCACTTGTATTAATACGAATGAAGGGTCCGGTTACAAGCTCAATGTTTACAGAAGTATTCTATAAACTCTCAAAGTGTGTGTGTGTGTGCTCCTGTCTCTCTCTGCCTTATCTCTCTATCTCTAGTCTATTGTGTCTTATCCTAAAGTGAACACAACACACGGGTATTTATACCCGACACAGCAGGTCTGGTCGAAGGATCAGACAGATTGATCGAAAGATCATCTGTCGACCAGAAAACCCATCGAAAGATCACATACACCACGAAGGATTATATCCTTCGTGGTCTATCCTTCGAGTTCATCCATCGAAGGTTATGTTTCGAACTCATCTATCGAGGTCCATCTTTCGAGCTCATCATCGAAGGATATAAAACAATCCTTCGATGACACATCCTTCGACACAACCAGCTTACAACATTTCTCTAACTGTTTGGTCAAGTCAAACCAGGAGGATGGTTGACTTGGTCAAACTTACATCAACCTTACATTAAAGACATCGTTTTGTATCATGACGAAATACAGACAAAGTATAGACACAAGTGCACCAACAGTTTGTTCGTTTCCGCCACTCAAACTGAGATAAACTCTTCTGAACGACTCGTTCGGGTCCGCAAACGATCCTACAATTGGTATCAGAGCCAAGGAGGAAGAGTTCATACCAATTCAGCCACGTTTTCTGATTTTTTACACCTTCTTTCAAAATTAATCAACTTTTTACGGTTCAAATCGGTTCAAACTTTCACATATTGTGCGAAAACATGTTTTAACAAACCCTTGAGAGTTTAAGAACCTAATTCGGCTATTTACACATTTAATCAGATCAAAATCAGACCGAACGAGATGATGTCATCCAGGCTCGCTTGAAAATAGGTTGATTTCGCTTGAGAATATAAGTTTTGTGTATGATTTCTCTTGAACAAGTTAGTGTCTGAAGCGAAATTGAAGTTTTCGCTTGAAAGATCAAAATTTATTGGTTTCGCTTGAAGCTCGTTTCAGATCAGGTAGATTTCGCTTGAAGATGCATTAGGTGGATAATTTCGCTTGAGTTTAAGATCTGATTTCGCTTCAGGGATTTATTTTAGTTAAAAGGTTTCGCTTGAACTGTGATTGACTTGGTGATTTCGCTTGAACTTACTGGTGTGTGAAATTTTTGAATTCCGAAAAATGGACGAAGATTTCTACAATGCTTTTGCTAGTCCAGTTACAGTTACTCAGAGTGCTTTGCATGAAAATGAAACCGGGACGTCTCAGAAACCACCATAACTCATGGATATTGATGATTACAATGGATGGTCCGAACGGTTTGGAAATTGGGTTGAGGCGTATCACTTGGATGCGTGGGAACACACTGAAGAGCCGTATGTTAAACCCACAAAGGACAATGTTGTGAATGGTACTCCGTTGACACTTAGAGAAATGACTTCTGTAGATAAAAAGAAATATCGAGATGAGAAATTGATGGTGAGTCTGCTTCAGCAAGCGATAAAAGAAGATATTTTGATACTGCTTCAACATGATGGAACTGCATATTCAATATGGACAGAGTTGGAAGCAAAGTTTACTGGAAGTGATGATATGCTCAGGAATAAGATGTCTCTCATGAAAAAGGAATTTGACTTATTTCGGGGATTGAAAAATGAGAGTGTCAAGCAATTAATTGATAGATATTGTAACTTGGTGAGAAATATGACGAAACTTGGTGTTAAGAAAGATACTGATGAATTGGTTGAAAAACTTGCAGATGCGCTACCATATGAAACATGGGGAACATTTCTGATGATGTTGCGGTCAAACAAAACAGATTATAAGAAAATGACATTGGGAAATTTTATCAAACACCTGGAAGCTCAAGAAATGGAGCAAAGAAAGATTGCTAGGATGAAGAATTACGATGGAGAACAAGATATCAGCTTGTATTACAAGAGTGGTGTTACTGGAACAACAAATCATTCTCCAAAGATCGAAACTGCTTACAGTGTGAAAGATTCTTCTGAAAAGAGATCATCTCAGGGTTCAAGCAACACAAGATTTTCATCATTTGATCCAAACATTTCAGCAACAAAGAACGGAAGAAAACTTCAGTGCAATATTGTTCTAAGTCTTGAAAATGATCAAGATTATACTGAAGAGGTTGCTAAAAATCAAATGTCTTTGTTGGGAATGATGTTGGAATCCTATAGTAGTTTTGTGGCCGGAAAGATCGGTAATCCAATGCTCACGAAAGAAGATTACGATCAAATCGATGCTGAGGAAATGGAATTGATGGATATTAAATGGTGCATGGCCAGTGTAATGAGAAGAGCTGAGAAGTTTAAACAAATCACGGGAAGAAATGATTTTCTTGATGCAAGTGTTTCAAACTTAGGATTTGATAAGTCCAAAGTTACATGTTTTCGTTGCAGGGAAAAGGGGCATTTCAAGAGAGAGTGCAAAAATCGTGAAGCTACTGGAGCCCAGAATCCTTTTGGAAACAACGATTATCACAAAAAGGCAATTTATCATCAAATCACACCACCAGCACTGCATCAGGCACAAACTGCACATGGAATGATGGAGATTAAAGATTCAAAGAAAGCTTGTCTGGGAAAGGATAGTGGTTTTAGTTGGGATAAATATGTTCCAACAAATAGCAAATTGTGTTTGGCAGATCAAGACAATGAAAAATTAGCTGAAGGTTTCAGTTGGGACAATTTTTGCTCAGATCAAGAATTTATGGCCAAAGAGATGTCCAAAGACACTTCAAATGTTAATGCTTTCTTTGCAAATGCTTATGATTTGAAATGTGCAGAAAGGTGCAGAAAAGTCATGGAAGCAGCTGAAGAAAGACGAAGAAAGAACGAAGAAGAGGAAGAAGAAGAAAAAAAATTAAAAGCTGAAGCTAAAGCTGAGAAAAAGAGAAGAGCTGAATTTTTACAATCAAACACAACAGTCAAAGAAGTTCCTGAATTTGAGATCAAAGTTGATGCAGAACCTGTCAAAGATTCTGAAAAGTGCATGAATTGTGATTCTTTAATCAAGCAAAACAATGAATTGCTGCACAACATAAACAGATTGAAAGAATCATATGATACAATGAACAGAGAAATCAACAAGTATACTGATTCAAACGGTGAACAAGCTGAAACTATGAATACTTTGAAGATAGCTTATCTGAGACAGCTTGATACGGCAAACTATAACATTAAGAAATGTGCAGATCTCGAGCTTGAGTTGGCAACACAAAAGATAGAAACTGAGAAAGTTAAAAAGTTATTAAACAGTTACTCATGTTCTTCTTTTGTTGTTGACAAGATTTATCCCGTAGTGGAGAATTTGAAGACATTTGAAGAAATGAAAATGTCCGAAGAAAAGAAATCCGTGACAAAAGATGAAGTGAAGACTTCTGGTAAGAAACCAAGTGTGGTTTACACTAGATGTCCGCCCCCGGTCGAAAATGGATTTTTACCTCGAAATCCAAATTCCGAAAGAGTCGAAAAGGCAATGAACTTACAATGGGAGTCTGGGCCGTCGGATAACTTGCCAGAAAATATTGATGTCACATACACGTCATCCGATACTGATCATGAGTCAAAATTGATAAAAAGTGTGGTCGATCAGGTGTTAGACAAAGATGACATAGAGGCGTCAAAACCAGAGTCCAAATCCAAGTCAAAGTCTGAGTCCGATTCGTCAAAGTCAACAATCAAAAAGGAGAAACGGGTTTATGATAAAGAGTTTTTGATATCAAAATTTAATTTGAATGATGAATCATTTAAAGTGGCATATACTTTGAAAGATTCTGACAAATTATATTCTGATGAAGATTTTCCATTAAGAGGTGTTAAAACTGAATTGATCAAAAAGGTTTTCAAATTAACAGAAATTAATATTTTTGAAATGAAAGATTTAAATCTTACTGATAAACCTAAAAAATACACCTCAAGAGATCAACAAAGATTAAACAAGAAAAAGGGTTACAGTTCTGGTTCTGGTTTTCAAAAGAAGCCAAACCATAATCGTAATTTCAAAAAGAAAGGATTAGGTTTTGTACCACCGAGAAATTATAAAAATGAAAAATTTTCTAAATCAAAAACTGTGTTTGTTTCAGGAAATACTTTAGATGATGAGAAAGAGCAAGCATTCAGAAAGCAGACAAATCAGGAATTCCTTGTCAAGAAGCAAGAAGAGTTGAAGAAAAATGCTGTGCCAAAGAAGATAGAAACCAGAACCTGTTTTCAGTGCAAGATTACTGGTCATGTTGCTAGGAATTGTCCGAAAATATTCAAACCAAAACAGGAAGTATCTGGTAAACTGAAAGAGAAAGTTGTTGAGAAAACTGAACTTTCAACCCGAAAGTTCACAGGCTTTGAAAATTCAATCTTTGAGAAGGGAGAATGTTCAAAGAATGTGATTAAAAGAAAAGAAAATCTGATAAATCAAAAATGGGTTGTTAAGGGTTCAGGAAACAGTTCTGGTGATGAATCTGATTCCACAAAATCAGAGGAGCCAAAAGTTGTTAAAGAAAAGGTTGAAAAATCAGTTTTAAAAGTGGATGATGTGAATTTTCCATCTTTGAGTGCTGAAAATTTTAAAAAGAGAGTTGGGAAAGTTGAAATTTCAAATCAATTTTATTCTGACAAGAAGAAATTTGATGTTGATAAAGCTTTCAACGGAACTGTGAAACACATTTTTGGCAAAATGATCAATGGTAAGGCCAAAAGTGTTAAAGAATTTTATGCTGCCAAAAGAGGAGGTCACAGGTTAGTTGAAAGAAAAGATGATGAAGAGGTTGTTACACCCAAGGAAGGTCAGGCTTGGGTGGATATATTTTTCAAAGAGTAAAAACCTGACTTGCCGGAGATCCCAAGTTGGTAATCGTGGATCATGAATCGGCATCATTCTTTATCATGTTAGTATAATGTGTTTTTGAGAAGTTTTGCAGGACTTGCCGGAACTCCCAGGTATGTAAGCGAGGAATAGGAATCGGCACCTTGAGAATTCAATCAAAAGATGGTAAATTGGTTGAAAAACAGGTTTGAGTTGTATGTTTGTGATGGTTACAAGTGGTAAATCAGGGACATTAAGTTGTATCTGATTTTCTACAAATGGTTGATAGACAATGTGATGAATCAAATCCCTAACTTTACAAGTGGTAAACTCAAACTTATTTTCCGGAAAAACCATTTGATTAAAACAAACTTAAGTGTTTTGAAATCGATGGGAAAATAGTTTGTTGTGAGGGGGAGTTCTGATTGTTTATGCCAAGTGGATGGCGAATTGAGGCAATTCGATATCAGTTGTCACGTTGTTGTACAGTTTGTTTTCAAATTTCCTAAAATGTTTTTGCATTTTAGGGGGAGTAAGAAATTTGAGAAAATACAAAAACATTTGAAAATTTGAAAAAGTAAAAAACATGATAAAATCAAAAATGAGTTTTGTTGCATAAAAGAGGAAATGATAGTACATCAGTGGATGATCACAACATGCTAAAGAATTGGTAAGATAAAAAGTGATAAACGGTCTCACTGATGATGTGCCAGTAGGTTTTTGTACATTTAG
>JARYGA010010273.1:0-48899 GCA_030545235.1 Helianthus tuberosus
ACGCCACATACTGTCCAAAACGCCAAAAACTTCAAGAAATGGCTAAGGTTATTGCATGGAGGTTTGAAAGGAAAGAGAAACGATTCATCATAAAGTTCTCTGATAGGAGAAGGGTGAAGGTAAGGACAATCAAAGCCCTGCTTGGTATGAATGAAGGGGTTCAGAGGGATATCCTGGCCCTTGGGGTTCCAATGGCCAACGATTGTGAAAGAACCCAAACTGTAATAAAAAGATTGAAGAGAAAATTTCCAGCAGAAGATGATGATGATATTGACGATACTCCTCTACCAACACTTAGCAATTGGGTGATGCATGAAGAAGCAGGAACGACTGAAGTTACTTATCAACACGGGGTGCAATATTCAATTCCAATGGAGGAAATGTTGAAGACGGGGAGGCTCTCTCTCATTGAGCAACTCTGTGATTTAGCACCTTCGAACGATCCAAAATCCAGGGTTGCAATGATATTCAAGAATAAGCTGCAGCAAAGAAGAGATGAGCTAATGGCGTTATACGCCAATCTAAAATTTGATGATGATGAATCTGAAGAAAGTGATGAACAAAGCGATGGTTACATCTCTGATGTAATCCCATCCACGGAAGACTATTAGTTTATTTTGATTTCGTATTATCGTAATTTTATAAAATATTAATCTATGATAATCAATTATTAACAAAAGACCCAAAACGCCAAAAAATGACCTAGAAAACGCCATAACGCCAAAAAAAATTAACTATGCGACACAAAAAAAATTAATTCAATGAGAAGGAATATAGGAAAAACTGTAAAACGCCAAGTAATTAATGATTCTAGTTAACGCCAAATTTATCTTGCACGCCAAAAATGAAGCAGCATGTCACACGCGAAAATCGGGAAAGAAGAAGAATATTGAAAAGACAAAAAAAACCCCTCGGACCCTGATAATGTCCCGCTCCACGTGTTGGGTCAGGATGCGTTCCCACCCTTCTCACACTTTTGGGCGTTTTCTCCTGATCCTGTTTCCATATATATATAGGATTAGGATCAAGAGTGAACAACTTCTTGAGAATGAACTGAGTGAACTAATCTTGGCCCTTGATAATTTTTTAGATTAAAAGGGTAAGATTGACATTAGCCAAGTATATTTAATTAAAATCGCATAATTTTCTCATCTCTTAACTCTCTCTCTTTCTTTCTCTCTCTCATTTTTAATTATTTCTCCGTCATTTTTTTTATCCATAGATTTTGTTTTTAATTTTAACTTGAATATTGTTTTTCTTTTATTAATTATCCGTATATATAGATATCCTAATACATTGTTTTTAACTTTTTATGATTTTCAATAAATATTAAAAAAATTCTCTGAGATTGAAATTGTAATAATTATTTTGGGCATTAACTTTTTTTTTTTTTGAATATGTGATGAAATTATTTATTTTTGCATACATGTGATATGTTTCGTTTTCATTAATTTCATAATTTTTATATGAATCTACACATATGTAACCATTTCTTAATATAATACACAGATGTATAAAAGACTGTACACATGTGTATAAACTAACAGCTGTATATCTTGTATAAACTAATAGTTAGCGAGACTGTACACATGTGTATAAACTAACACATGTGTATCTTGTATAAACTAATACTATCGAGAGTGTACACATGTGTATACACTAACAGCTGTGTATCTTGTATATACGGAAACTAGCGAGATTTTAGGGATTTTGATTATAATGTTTAATAAATGCAATTTACAAAAGACGCAAATATCTCCACGGTCTATATGGAGGTATGTTGGCTACCTGGTCGGGGGTTAAGGGAACGGTTTGGTAAGCGTCTTGCCATTGTTCAGTGTATAGATCCTGCAAAGGACCTGGGTCAAATTTAGTAGGACCTCCTTCAATACTTAACGGTATTGGATGGCGGGGGTCCAAACTCTTTGATCCCCTCATAAGTTAAACTACTATTAAAACTTTAACCCGACTACTTAGTACTGTATCCCTGCTGACTCAGACTACTTAGCCGAGGGTAACGTCGCCTTCAAAAGAGGGGCCTACCACATTATGCATTAATAACTTAATTAATTATCTTTCAATAATCCGACCCTTTAGGATTGTATCCTTGCTGACTCAAACTACTGGGTTGAGGGTAACGTCACCTCCAAAAGAGGGGCCTACTACAATAACTAAGATAATCTCTTAAATAGTGCAAAAGTGCGGAAATAATCAAAGGTTACACTAAACACGAGTCGGAGCCAAGTGATTCATCTTGTTTATCTGTTTTTCTTTTATTTTTATTTTTCAGCATTTTAGTTAGTTTTTATTTTTCTAGTTTAAAACCTTTTTTCTAAACTTTTGATTTGATTAGACGTTGAGGATAAACCGGTACTAAAAGCTCTTGTGTCCTTGGACGACCTCGGTATCTTGCCAACACTATACTACGCTCACGATGGGTGCACTTGCCCATATGTGTGTTTAGTGTTAGTAAATATCGTGTTTTATAAATTTAAAACTTGGCTAAAAAGTGTTAAAAAGGGCTTAATATATACATTAAAAACTATTAACACTCACGCACATCAATAAGGCTTTTAGAACTTCTTTCCGGAAAGTGCTCCTCACACATCGTTAAGCCACTCCTTTATCTCTCGGGGGAGAAGCAAAGCGGGCTCATTGTCTTCCTCATGTGGAGGAGGTGCAACTTCAACCGGAACCTCTTGTAAGGCGTCTAGAGGAGGTTTTGGGGGAATGTCGTCCCATCCGGTAGGATTAATAACTTCTTGTGCCAAGTTCCATTCTTCTTGTGGGAACATTGGTTCCATGGGCGGCATTGCAAGAATGTTTAACCTTTGGTGCAAAGGTTGATTTCTTGGAAGCTACTCTCTAGTCCCACTGTTAGATAGTTGATACGGTTAATTAGGACTTCCTCAACGGATGTCATCTCATCGAGTGCCTCTCTTAGCGCCATTATGTAACGCACAAGGGTTGCTTCTATCGATGGCCTTCTTTCCCTGCGACTGTTCCTCGAGTGAGCTGAAGAGGTTCTGCTATTCTGACTCGACATTCTAAGAAAACAAGTCGAAAATTTCAAAATAATGAAACAGTAACTCCGGCCACGGCCCCGTGTTCACTGAGCACGGCCCCGTGGCCACCATTCTGCAGATTTTTGAAACAAGGAATCTTAGTGCTTTAAATTATTTTTCTGAACTTTGAGACATTTCTGAGCAAAAATAACTTTAAACAGTGCTCTAAAACTTATTTTTGATAAGATTCCTTCTTTAAAAACATAGCAAATATCACAATAAAGCTTGAAAACATGGAAGTTTCAAGCTCTAATGGAGGTTTGAGGAGTTTTTGGAGAAGAAAGCAAGAGACAAAAGTGGTAAAGACAAGATGGTTGTTGGGAACCTTCTTTGGAATATACCTTGTAGGGTATATGTGAAAATCCCAGCAGATCTTGGTCTTTGGAATGGGTCCAAATGTGCAGGAATCATGCTGACTTTATAGAAAACGACAGCACGCTGACCACGGCCCCGTGTCGGCTGGACACGGCCTCATGGTCAGACATGACTCTGATACGTTTTGTCTATATTCTGAACACGGGGCGTGTTGGCCTGGACACGACCCCGTGGTCAATTTTTAGGCGGGCACGGGGCGTGTTGACCTGGACACGGCCCCGTGGCTAGAGGGTTTTTATGAAGTTTCGTCTTATTTTAAGGAATTTGTCCTGATCGGGCGGTTCCTTACTGGTCGGAACAACACCGAAGTGCCTAAGGTACCTTAATTGCCCTTGCTTTAAACAAGAACGCAAGAGGTTGTCGGAAAGGGTAAAACCCAAGCTAAATACTGGTGGGCGAAACTGACCTTTATTCCCCTTATCTGGGCTCTCGTTAAAGAAGGTATATGTCGAATCGCTCAGGTCTATGAACGCATTAGCAGAGACCGATGGAGAGTCCTTCATGACACAATCGACACAGGACGACTATCGCTCAAGTCCTCACAAGAGTTAGAGGTGCTTTCGGTGTCGACGATGTTGTTAGATTCCGAATGCGTCCCCAATAATTCTCCTTGATTGTTGTCTTGTGATGGATAACTTGTATCCATCTCAAGTTCTTTTATTAATTGGAGAATTATTTCATCTAGTTGACATAATTCTTCTAAAATTATGTCATCCAAAAGAAATGGTTGAGGGCGCTTGGGGAGAGATAGGGATCGTTTTTACTTTCGCCCATCTTAAGGTTACAGGGAAACGATGGGTCTATATAGTGGGGAGTGTAATTTAGAAAGTAACATTCTAAATCTTTATGAGATCCACCACATATTTGACACCACTCACCATTAGAGGAGCGAAAGTAAAAATAATCAATATCACTCATGTTTGTGTCAGAAATTACCAACCGTCGGGATCTTATGGTTCTGTTTTCAGTAACTGTGGTTTGGACACGGGGGCGTGTTCAGTGGGTACGGCCCCGTGTTCAATTACTGTCTGACTTAAAACAGAATTGCCAGTAACAAAGATTGGGCACGGGGCGTGTTCAGTAGGCACGACCCCGTGCTGAAGTCTGCAGATGCTGAAAAATTAATAAAAATCCTAAAAAATAGAAAAATAAGTAAAAATGATTAGGCCGTTGATTCCTAACTTTCTAAAAATCCTTGTGTCCCCGGCAACGGCGCCAAAAACTTGGTGTGCGTTAGGTGTGGTATATTTTTAATGATATTTTAAGCCCATTTTACGCATTAGTCAAGTTTTAAATTTATAAAACACGATATTCTACTAACACTAAACACACACTTGGGAAAGTGCACCCATCGTGAGCGTAGTATAGCGTTGGTAAGATACCGAGGTCGTCCAATGTCACACCCCAACCGATGGCGGAAACATCGGAGTGAGACGAAAACGAGATTGCAAGAGACTTCATAACACTATTTGTGACAACAATTAAATAATAGATTTCATTTCATTTCTAAAAGTCGATTACAAGGGTCAAAATCAAATACAACAACTTGATATTCAATATGTTCAATACAAGAATACAATAAACAAGTACATTAACTTAAGACGTCTATGTGTGTATCTAAGCATCATCCCTACTTCAAGTTCCAAGCGTCTTCATCTTCAACCTGTAACATGTTTTAAAATAAAGTTCAATGCAAAAGCAAAGGCGAGTATACAAGTTTGGTGCGTAGTATATAAGTAATAAAATAATAAGGAACAATCCACATGGCAAACCTAGTTATCAAGATTAACGTATAACTGGCATGTGATTTACAAGTCAACCCTCTGTTTACGCAAGTATGAATGAAAATTTAACATGACCACTAGTCTACGGGCGGTGCGTTACTCCTATAGCGCTATACATGTTAAATGGAGGCTCGTACGAAGCTAATGACAAGTTCATCACATAAGTATGGTCCAGAAAACACGAATCAAGTATAACAGATAGTAAGCATGTATTGGATTGTTTGTTTATGTATTTGCATAAGAATATGTATAATAAGTGTGTTTTGTAGATAAAACATGTTACACCAAAAAGTGTGAAAATAGTAAAATGGGTCAAGTATACTCACATAATTGCTAAGTCTTCCGATTATCCAAGTATTGACGAGTTAATGAGATTTAGTGTATGAACGGGTTTGGATTTAAGATTAAGGGATGTGTAGATTTGGAATTTAAACAACATGAAAATAACATATGAAAATAATCACCTAGTACATATGATACTTGTTCTTGACACTAGGAAACTCTAAGGAGTTTAAATGTTTTCATGGAACAAGGTTCCATTAGAATCGTGACAAGTTATCATAGTCTAGGATGATGTAATCTAGTACCTTGACATATGAACACTAGTTCATCATCAAAGATTCGGTTTTTCAGATAATATGTTTAAGTATTATATAGGTTATATTAATATGTTCAATAGTTCAAGCATGAGGTAGAAGATTAAAATATTCATTTAGGTACCTCTAAATGTCATAGAAATCATGTAGGAGGTAGGAAGATCAAGTCTTCCATTTAGGCACCTCTAAGTGTTTACCACTACACTTGATGTAAAAACATTCAAGGAGGGTCATGAACTACAAGTAATACAAGAATACTAAACACTAATCTATAAGAAATCATCAAGCAATGTGTGGAATTTATGTAGGACAACCCAATTTAATCCTAAATCACACCTACATCAAGTCTTGAACTTGAACATCACTTGTGGGTTAAACCCTTGAACAAAACAGAAAGTTTGTGAGGATTAGTCCTCTGATTTTGAATGTCTCAACCTTGTTCTTAAGCCTAACTAACCATAGAAGTGGTTATAAGCATAAGTACATAGGTTTGAGATGAGTTTCCTCAAGTTTACACAAGTTTAGCAAGGATTAAATGAAAACAGAAATGAACAGCCTACTTTGGAGCCTTTTTGGAGACGTTGCAGGGACTGATTTACTGTGAAAAACCAATGGAATCAAAGCTAAGGTCAAACCAAGCATGTAGGAAAAAGAATCGAGTAAATCGGACAAGAAATGAGAAAGTTATGCTTGTTTTAGTGAAGGATGGTGATTCTACTCGAACTTCAGATTGGCAGCTGCTTGGAGACGGATTTGAGGGAGTTTGGAGTGATTTGTAAAGTGTAAGGAGGTTGATTATAAGTGGTATTTATAGGGGAAAAGATTAGGGTTGGGTTGGTTGGCATTTAAGAGGTTGTTAGGGGTAAAAAAAAAAAAACAAATGGACCAGCATTAAAGCTGTCCTTTCGCTAGGCTGTAACAGCCATAATATCTTTCTTTTTTTTTGTGTTGCAACATTCTTCTATATAGGGCTGTAAACGAACCGAACGAACACGAACAAGGCCTTGTTCGTGTTCGTTCGTTAAGGAAATAAATGTGTTCACGAACGGTTCATGAACACTTACCGAACGAGATATTATGTTCGTGTTCGTTCATTAAGGAAATGAGCGTGTTCGCGAACACAAACAAATTTGGCGAACACGACGAAGGATAAAGATAGATGGCCCAGAGAGTAGCACTCGAACTTGAATCCCTTATTGTGGAACGGAGGTCGATCGTATTAGCCGATGTAAATAATGAGAAATGAAAGGGAAATATGTATAAACAAGGTCAAAATGGGTTTCCTAGTTTAATTGTTAGGGTAATAAAATAAATAAAAGTTTAATAATACATAAAGTACAAATAAAATATAAGAAAGTACAAAGATCTTCAATTAAAACACAAACATACGAACATAAACGAACGCAATTCAATGAATGTTCACGAACACGTTCACGAACACCTTACCGAACGTTCACGAACACAATCGAACAAACGAGACCTTTGTTCATGTTCGTTCATTTAACTAATCGAACGAAATTTCTTGTTCATGTTCGTTCGTTTATTAAACGAACGAACATAAACGAACTTCCCGCCGAACGGTTCACGAACTGTTCGCTGAACGTTCGTTTCGTTTACAGCCCTACTTCTATATATTAAAAACTCAACGTTTTGAACAGTAGTCAATAGTGAAACAAGCCATGCGTCATCTTCATTGGTTTACAAGGGCGGTGCCTTCACCCCTTCAGTCCATATATAACGCGGTGAGAAAGAGGTGTCGATTGATGATTATGGAGCGGTTAACGGAGGAGCACCGTCGCCCCTTCCGTCCATCTTGTCTGATCGACGCCTATCCCGTCTTCGATCTCCTAAGCGCCTATTCAGTGAATACCCGTCGTCGCCGGCGGCCATTTGAGTCCGATTCTGGCAGCAACGGCTATCCCGATGGAGGCCTATTGTTGCCGGCGGCCATTCTTGAGTTTTTTACTTTTAGAGCTTTTGGTATAATGCATGACTTCTCTAATTTGAGAACTCTTTGGATCTGTAATGCCTAAAGAATTTCTGGTGTAAAACCCTAAGTCAACTTTGAATTTCTAGGGGTGGAGTTTAATTGTTGATATTGGGTTCTGAAATATGAAATCCGGTGATCATGAAGTTGTAAAGGTGGAATCTTTGCATGTTAGGAACTTAAATATCAAGATTTAGAATTAGAACTTTGATCGTCTTGCTGTTATGAAACCCTAACGGGTCTTTGTTCCTGAATGGGGTCTTTGATTTGTGTTGTTGTAGTCTTTGTATCTGAATGGGGAATTTGATTGTACCATTGTATTGAAACCGTAAGTTAGTCTTTATTTTTGCAACCTCCATTGCAGCCATTATCAACCAGTTGAATTTCACCCGGCCTGTTGGAATTAAGGGTATATGAAACTGAAAGCTATATTTGGACGTTGCGTACCGAGTTCGTTTGCTGGCTATGATGACTTTGGTTAAAAAAAAAGTTTAGGTTTGATGTTGCATAGCAAGGATGGCGAGTGCAGTGTTTGCTACTAGCAACCTGTTATGCAGCTATGACAACCTCAATACCTACTCTGAGCCGTCTATTACAAGTTATTAAAAAACCAAAACGAGTTCCAGTTCCATAAACGACCTCATTAAAATGAGTGAATCATTTCTGTTTGAATGGATCAGTAAAAATGGAAAGAAGGGTTTCATGTAACTTCAATGACTGCAACTAGCAGTCGTTGGGGTGTTGTGACGTTAACAAACGCATGATTTTTTTACCAGGTATTGTTATGTGCTTTTATCGAGCATATAAAAGTTATAGCAGAATATTAAATTCGCAAATTTGAATGCATATTGTTAATATTTTGGTACGTTTACAACCAGGCCGGCTCGGTTTGTAAAGTAGCCGAGGCCAGCTCCGGGGAAGTTCCGCTGACTGCGTTGGTGCGTCAACCCTATCAATCGAAAGCCTAGATCACCGTGAAGCTCACGGTGACGATCGTTTATCTGATTACAAGGCGGTGGTGGCTCAATTGAGACCTCAGACAGTCGGCGGCTACGGTTCATGACTCTAAGGTGATGACGGAGACGATGTAGGTTAAGTTTCAGGCGATCAATGGTGTCAAACGATGGTCGTTCAGAACAAATGGACGGTCTGCGAACGGTCAAAACAAGGGAACACATCCTGGTCACCTATGGTTTAGGGTTTTCACCGTACCGACGATTAGGAAGGCGATATGTTTGGTAAGATTTAATCCTTCGATTCTGTTTTGCCTCTTCGCTTTATTTCTGTGATTTCGTTTTTGCAGTTGAGTCCTGAGTTTTTCTGTTTGGAATGATGTTTTATGTTATTCATTTTTTCGCTTGATTAGGATGCTATATCTACAAGGTTTTCATTGCATCCTTTTGGCTATTGACTTGGCAATTGATATTAAGTTTTATGAAATTATTCGGAAATAAGGTGTTAATTTGATGTTGATTTTCTAATTATGCAGTTCTTAGGTTTTGCATTTTGGTACTGGTGATGATAACTTTTGCCTCAAGAAGAAAATGGTATGATCTCTTGCTTTACCTTAGTTCCTATTATGAATTTGGTTTTCATTTTTTTTAAATCCGTTTGCATATATCATACAGGTAGTTTAACCTATTGATTGCTTCTTTTTGCTTGCTTATTTCTTAATGGCAGCTTACGTTTTTTTTTTATTATTATTAAGGGTTGAGTTATAATACAAAAGATTTAAAAATAAGAAGGGTAAGAAGGCACCAGAGAGTGACAAGTGTCATATGAGTAATTAAATGGAAAGGGTAATTTTGTCTACAAGAGGAAAGAGAATATGCACATGCAAGTCACATGCTATTTCCCCCTCTAACTTTTAAACGTCCGTAACTTTTTTTATACATCATTTGTTTTAAAAAAAAATTATACCATAAAATCGAGCGTTTTTTTTATCTTTAATATGAGTACCATATTGTTATATTTTTCAAAAAAATTTCAAAAACCCAGTTGTATATTGCACAATGGACATGATGTAAAACACAATGTAAATTAGATTAAAAACACAATCAATGACAACACATAAAGACACAATGGACAACATACTAAAACACAATAAACATAACGTATAACACAATGGCGATAACATATAACACAATAAGAATCAGACTAAATAAAAACACAATTGATGACAACAGATAAAAGACACAATTAATGACAGCAAATAAAAGACACAATGGAGAGCAGATGAAGACACAATGAAAAACAAACTAAAAACACAATACATAACAAACTAAAACACAATGAACAAGATAATAAAAAAATTGAACAAATTATTAAACCACAATGGACAACATATTAAAACACAATGAATAACATATTACACAATGGACATGATGTAAAACACAATGTAAATTAGATTAAAAACACAATCAATGACAACAAATAAAGACACAATGGACAACATACTAAAACACAATGACCATAACGTATAACACAATGGCGGTAACATATAACACAATAAGAATCAGACTAAATAAAAACACAATTGATAACAACAGATAAAAGACACAATTAATGACAGCAGATAAAAGACACAATGGAGAACAGATGAAGACACAATGAAAAACAAACTAAAAACACAATACATAACAAACTAAAACACAATGAACAAGATAATAAAAAAATTGAACAAATTATTAAACCACAATGGACAACATATTAAAACACAATGAATAACATATTACACAATGGACATGATGTAAAACACAATGTAAATTAGATTAAAAACACTATCAATGACGACAGATAAAGACACAATGGACAACATACTAAAACACAATGACCATAACGTATAACACAATGGCGATAACATATACACAATAAGAATCAGACTAAATAAAAACACAATTGATGACAACATATAAAAGACACAATTAATGACAGCAGATAAAAGACACAATGGAGAGCAGATGAAGACACAATGAAAAACAAACTAAAAACACAATACATAACAAACTAAAACACAATACGTAACAAACTAAAACACAATGAACAAGATAATAAAAAAATTGAACAAATTATTAAAACACAATGGACAACATATTAAAACACAATGAATAACATATTAAACACAATGACCTGAACTAATAACACAATTTATAGAAAACCCAGATTTAACAAAATCTTCATTGTGTCATATATTGTGTTATAGGTTTTTATAAAAAACGCAATGGATAGAACTTAAATTAACATTGTGTTATAGGTTTTGATAATAACACAATGTTTAGAAACTCTACTGACCAAAACCCAGTTAAAAGACACAATGACCTGAACCTTTAACACAATGCCAAAAAAACCCAGTAAAAATTAATTTTTTTTATTTTATTTTTATATGATAATATGGTACTCATATTAAAGATAAAAAAACGCTCGTTATTATGGTGAAATTTTTTTTGAAAAAAAAATGTCGTATGAAAAAGTTATGGACGTTTTAAATCGATGGGGGAATTGGCATGTGCCTTGCATATGGAGAGAGAAAATCCATAAATATAGGATTCCCTTTATGCCCTTCTATTATCTTCTTTTCCCTACAACCAATCTCAACCCTTCAAATCTAAGATCAATGGACTAGAATCCTTCTTACACTTCTTATTTATTTTATCCTTTGTATTTGTTCCTAACACTTATTATTAAATAGCATTTTAACACTCTTTGATGTTTGTTATGCAAGTATGCAGTTCTAAAGAGTCTTAAAACTGATTTGAATGGTGAATAAATCATCTTTCAGTTTGTGTTATAAAAAAGAGGTACAACGAGTTTCTTGCCCAAGTGAGATCAGTGCGTAAACACCACCCAACTCTTCAATTATCTCAACCAAGAGAGGTTACATTTGTCTTTTCCACATAATTATGCAAATCATATATTTGTTTTAAAAATTTGATCTCTTTTCACTTTAGGTCTACATATAATATGTGTACACAGTGTATGTACCGTAGCATGTAATGTGTTTTAAATGTGTTAAGATTATTGGTTGTGAACGTATGTGAAAAAATCACGGGTCAAAACGGGTCGACAACTTCAAAGAAATAGATCAATGTGGGTTGGCGGGGCAAGTTTCGGATCAAAACGGGTTTGGTTCGGATTGAGTTTCGGGCGGCCGGGACGGGTTTCGGATCGGAACGTAGTTGGTTCGGATGTGATTTCAGGTAAGCACGGGTTTCCGCACGGGACGGGTTTCGGGCCGACGTGAGTTTTCACACTGGACGAGTTTCGAGTCGGGACAGATTTTAGCACGAGACGGGTTTCAGTTCGATTTTTTTTGTTTTGTTTGGGTTGGTTAATTTCGGTTTCGGTTGAGATTTTTTTTTCGTTTTGGTTGCTTTTTCGGTTCGGTTTCGATTTTTCCATTTTTTTTTCGTTTTGGCCGGTTTCAATTCGGTTTTTTGTTCCTTTTTGACCAGTTTTTCCGTATCGGTTTCGAAATTTTCAGTTTTTTTGTTTTGTTTTGGTTGTTTCGTTTCGGTTCAGTTTTCGGTTTTTTTTTCGTTTTGGTTGCTTTTTTCGTTTGATTTTTTTTACAGTTTTTTTTGTTTCGTTTCGGTTCAGTTTCGGGTTTTTTGTTTCGTTTTGGTCACTCTTTTCATTCGATTTTTTCAGTTTTTTTTTTCAGTTTTCGTTTTGTTTCGTTGCATCCTTTTAATTTACCAGATAGCCTAACTCCCGCGATTTCAAAATCGGAAAATACCACCAACTGATGCAGTAATCTTGATTTCTTATGAACACCACCAAACAGATTTAAAAACATATTTTTCAACACTTCGATTTATACATTTAGAAAACACACCCAGACCCGATTCAACCCGACAAAATTGCCCCTTGATGTACAATCTCTCTTTAAAAAAACCCATTTTTTTAACCAAACCGACCCGACCCGAAACCCATTCTGACCCGGAACCGTTTCAACCCGAACCCGTTCCTACCCGAACCAAAACAACCCTTTTTGTAACTGACACGTTTTGACCCGAACCCGTTTTGACGCGGACCCGTTTTGACCCACGACCCAACCCGACCCGGCCCGACCCGTTTGCCAGGTCTAAATTCTACACTTTGTAATGACATGTAAATATGAAGTGATTTTGAATAAATTTTAAGCAACTTTCAAGACAATCAAAGTAAATTTACCTATCTTGTCACTGAGTGCATACTTTCAATTGGGAATTTTTAGGTTTTCAATTTACTAACTTTTCTTTGAAATTATGTTTCACTCCATTATTTACTTGAATTTTACGACTCAACTTAAGTTTGTTACTATTAGTGTTGATGTATGCAAAGATTTTGTTTTACTTCTTACAATGCTATGGGTTGTCATATATATAGTTTCATAACCATGTCGTCGCACACGCATTTTCTCCAGCAACGCCCCCAGTGACAGGAAAAGCTGCTGATGTTATGCTACTGGAGAGGTTGCAAAGTAAGGGTTTGTACCAATTATGTGACTTATGTTACTAAAATAGATAATAAATATATGCACGCACCCGTATGCACTTATTATATATAGGAAAATGGTGGTTAAAAATACGTGTGTTATTTATGTTTTATAGGAAATGAGCTACTACGGGACCACTATGTAAAGACCGAGCTTTTCACCCCCGAGCTCATGGTATCAGTCAAACCGTTTACTAGGTACCATTTCATGCATTTCAACCATTTGCCATAATGTGTATGGAGTTACAACCCATGATATTACTAGCACTGATACACCAGGACCCTTGAAGTATTCAGAACAATTGTTTCAACTTTTTCTATAGCAAAATGTGCAGGCAGCAGGCATGATGATTGGAAAACCAACTCACTGACTGACCAACCAAGCTCGGTCATAGCATACGGAAGACTGAGCACACCGGCTCCAACTATGGCTATGACACTGTGGAAGGCGGAGCACCACCATGTGGCATTGCGTGATCACGTGACTGGAAGCCATTTGTCAATGGCTCGGGCCGTTCGGTTCTGTTGTCAACCTGTCACAGTCATGATTTTTTAAATAAGTTTTTTAGAGGAACAAAATTTTAATTGTACCAAAAGTCAATAATTAATAGTCATAATGTTAATAAGAAACACAATCATTATAATAATACGGATAGTTTAAATATGTGGTAGCTATCCAAACGACAATTGTAATGGACCTGCGATGCATCGTCTACGAGTAATCTTATATGCTCCATATTATTCAACGAAGCGAGTAATCTTATATGCTCCATATTATTCAACGAAGCGAACCCCCGTTAATCCCTGGCGCAACGCGCTGGGTTGATACCACTAGTTTATTTGATGTATAAAGTGGAGCATGATATATAATATCATATTACAATTATTAGGAGGTTGATTGGTACACAAATAAAAAAACATCTAATACTCAGCCAATGGCTGTTCCAATCGCATGCTGTTGTCCCATCTTTATTTTTTTATTTTTTTATTTTTTGGTTTTGAAAGTTATACTCAACACACTACATCAACTTTACGTTGATGTTTAGTATATTACTATCATTATATTATTATTATTATTATTATTATTATTATTATTATTATTATACACGTATTTATAGTTAATAAGCATGAATAAGTTATGAGTACTGGTATGTCGGGTATCGGTTGCGCGTACGCATTCGAGATTGGTAACGTATAACCCAAGTATTGCGACACGTATAAGCATGTATAAAAAAATAGAATTTCATCACGATCGAAGTCTCGGATTTACAATGGTTTGAAACGAAGTACGAAATACAAAAGGAACAAGCTTCCAAAAATAGAAATACAAGACACATTTTCTAATTAAGGAAGGTTACGAAAAAGCGGAGCGTTACAGTCTCCTCTCCTTTAGGAAATTTTGTCCCGAAATTTATTTAAAAGGGAGGCTTGAAAGAGTTTTGGCAAAAGGTGGTCATTAAGAATTGAGACTTGGAAAATTTGAAACGTTTTGAAAAGTATGGTGTTTTGAAGACAACAAGGTCAAGTACTTTGAATAAAGTGATAATGGTTTACGAAGTCCGTTTACACAAGAAATAAGGATAGAAAGACGGTTTTTAAAGTTAAGGCGGCAAGTTAGGATTCGAACGTTTAAACGGACTTGATTGTGAACGAGGTTCGTATAAGAGAACAATGAATAATGGGGAGTAATAGGAGTGTGGAATTGAACGATTAACTCTTAATAAACGAATGCAAGCATAAGAATGGCATACGTATCGGATAGACGAAAGTAGCGTGCAAAGAATGAAGTCTCGTCATGGATAATCGGATATAACGCATTTGTGAGTTGTTTAAAGTTTGAATTAGGTCTAAAAGGTCTGCAAAACACTGAATTTCTCATGGCACGTCTTACGAAAGTTTGGTAACATGATGAAAACACTTATATATAGGAAGTACCAGCGGCGTATCCACCATGTTTTGACCATGTTACGTCCGTTTCGTATCCGGTGTCATGTTACGTTCCGTGTCTTACCATATACATCAGTACACTCTATGGTTCTCATGCGCTTATCACTATAATCCCGTGTGCACCCGCGATTACATTGATCGTCGCATGATCTGCATAGCTTGTGCTAGTTGCATATGAATTAAGGTATTTGAAAATATGAATGAGTACGTATAAGAATGTATATAAGCAAGTCCATGCTTAAGTATGTATGGGACCCACGCAAGCGAATCCCTCGGATTCCACTCGCGTACGGGTACGAATGTCTGAGTATGAATGAAAGTATGAGCATAAAAAGTATGAATATGAGCGTAGGTACAAATAATAAAAATTACGTATATGGTATGTGTCGAAACATAACGAATTTAGGCACATAAAACGTTTGAGAAACTTGAGTATGTAAGATGATGTAATCGAAAGTGTCGCGAGGTATTGACTAAAACGTGCATGATGATATTCATGTATAGTTGTTTAAGCGAGATGTTGAGTTTATTGAATCAAAAAGGAAAATAAATCGAGTTTGATTTGGAAGGTAGAATATAGTTTGTAAGTGTACGAAATAATAAAGTATTCATCGGTTATGCGTAACGTGTTTCGTAATAAATGGAAATGCTACTTTTGTTTCAAAAGAATTTACGTATGTTGAAGGTTGTCGGTCCCCACGAAGTCTTCTTGCCAACGTGTTTTGAATTTAAAGGACGAATTAAGCGGTGTAGAAGAAAAAAAAAAGTTTTCGAATATAATGGGTTTGTTTCATTTGTATCAAAACAAGACATTTCGAATTTTGGAGGTTCCTATGAAAACGTTGATCCTTAGAGAAGGAGTTTAGCAAAATGGACTTAGTGATTATTGAAAAGAGTTTTAACAATTGATTCGTTGATGTTGAAAAGAGTCTTTGGTAAACGATTTTATAATATCTAAAAGATCTTTTAAGTATATGAGAAAGTTGGTTTGAATTCCGATTGAGAACGAACATCTTTAGTATGGTGATATAACGTGAGTGTGTTTTAGTGTTTAAGTCGAATATGAAGTTCATGGGCAAGAGATTCATTGGACCGATTAAATTGATAGGTAGCATTTCGTAAGGTTTTGAAATTCGGGTAATAAAATGCGTTAAGGTACGACTATGAATTTCGCGTATGCGAGTTATGTAAAAATAGATTGTAGGGTAAGAAATACGTTTGATAAAACAATAAACTTCGAAATTTGCATAAGTAGGGATTTTTGACAAATGATAACGACTTAGGTATAAAATTGGATCGTGTTTGTATAATAAAGTCTCTTTGAAGGAAGGCTTTGGTAACGATCACCTAAGTGAGGGAATCACCCCAAACTTATTGGTGAGGTCGTTGTAAGATGAAAAAAAAAACGGAGTTAGTCGTCAAGGTAAGGAAATCACTCCTATCTTGATGATATGTCTCCATTTTTGTTATAAAGAAAATAAATAAAGTTACATTGTATGATCATATGAAAAGTATTAGTATAATGTATATGTAAAATTGAAATTTCAAAAATAGTTCGAAATTGAAAAGAGAGAATTGTATCATAAAAGATCGAAATCATTAAAACGTAAGTTCGATTAAAACTTGGATGGTTCCAAAACGGAACGTTGACTAACCAAAGTGGTCGAAAAGTCTTTCGAATTTGAGGAGCGTGCTTTGGCCTAATAGGTGAAATACTCTCGCCGACAAGTCGGTTAACAGTATTTACCCTTCCGGTTACTACATGTCTCAAATCAATCGAAATTCCGAGACTTGGCGGGATTTATGAGAAAATCAAGGAGTGGAACTAGTCGACAAGGTGCGGGTTTCACCCCTAACTTGACGATTCCGTATCTTAAGTGTGGTTGGTACTCGTCGGATCAAAATTTTAAATTTCAACACACTAGAATTCGAAATGGAAATTATACATCAAGGTGAGGATTTCACTCCTAACTTGGTGGCGAATTTCGTATAAACAGAATAGATGGATTGAGGGTCGTTCACCAAATTGTGGGTTTCGCGCCTATTTTGGTGAAGACGTCTCGTTTGTGTATTAAGAGTGATTTCGATTTTAGTATAAACGAGTTAAAGGATGTATGTTCCAAATAATAATAACAAGTATAAGCACATAAAGCATCTCAAGAAAATAACACGTAAAAGACATTTCAAGACTAGCACATAAAGAATGGGATAATACGACAAGTATCAACAAATAATAAAGCAAGTATTAACACAAAGTGAGATATATGTTGAAAAGGTCAAAAGAAAATAAATAAGGAGCAAATAAAGTATCATGCAAGTGGTTCAAGCGAAACAAAAGAGTAAAGCTCCAGAACTATAGACTAGGTGAAAATCTTGGAAATTTTTCCTAATTCCCTATAGTTATGGCTCTGATACCAATCTGTCACACCCCAACCGATGGCGGAAACATCGGAGTGAGACGAAAACGAGATTGCAAGAGACTTCATAACACTATTTGTGACAACAATTAAATAATAGATTTCATTTCATTTCTAAAATTCGATTACAAGGGTCAAAATCAAATACAACAACTTGATATTCAATATGTTCAATACAAGAATACAATAAACAAGTACATTAACTTAAGACGTCTATGTGTGTAACTAAGCATCATCCCTACTTCAAGTTCAAAGCGTCTTCATCCTCAACCTGTAACATGTTTTAAAATAAAGTTCAATGCAAAAGCAAAGGCGAGTATACAAGTTTGGTGCGTAGTATATAAGTAATAAAATAATAAGGAACAGTCCACATGGCAAACCTAGTTATCAAGATTAACGTATAACTGGCATGCGATTTACAAGTCAACCCTCTGTTTACGCAAGTATGAATGAAAATTTAACATGACCACTAGTCTACGGGCGGTGCGTTACTCCTATAGCGCTATACATGTTAAATGGAGGCTCGTACGAAGCTAATGACAAGTTCATCACATAAGTATGGTCCAGAAAACACGAATCAAGTATAACAGATAGTAAGCATGTATTGGATTGTTTGTTTATGTATTTGCATAAGAATATGTATAATAAGTGTGTTTTGTATATAAAACATGTTACACCCAAAAGTGTGAAAATGGTAAAATGGGTCAAGTATACTCACAGAATTGCTAAGTCTTCCGATTATCCAAGTATTGACGAGTTAATGAGATTTAGTGTATGAACGTGTTTGGATTTAAGATTAAGGGATGTGTAGATTTGGAATTTAAACAACATGAAAATAACATATGAAAATAATCACCTAGTACATATTGTGACACCTGTGTCTGTAATCATTGTAAACAGTTCAGTTATCAATAAAATAATGTTATTTGATCCCAATGTTTGTTTGTTTATGTTTGACATTTTTTCATGTTTTGATTTTCGTTCGATTCCAAACTCTATATCGCTTTCTGGAGAGTTGTGCGCAAACTGGTGCGTAAACGTAATCAGTTTAACGCGACAAACACTCCGGAACATCAATTTATTCTTAACATACCTTAAATAACCTTTACATAACTTAGAAATAAGTTTTGAAGGCTTTGGTATGGCAAAATCAAGTTTATTCGCTTACAGGGACTAAATTCGACAAACTGCGAAAGTATGCCGATTCGTACTGTAACAAACATTCAGGAACATGACCATAAGTTAAACATACCCTAAATATCCTTTACATATCTTATAAATAGGCTTTGAGGGGTTCGGTGTGCTAAAATAAACTTTTTGGTCATTCAGGGACTAAAAGCGTCAAAAAGTGCATAAGTTTGCATTTTCGTGCATAACTTACGTTCTGAATACATCCGGACATCCAAAAATTTATGTTATCATTAAAGTATTTTATTTTAGTGATTGGCATGAGAAAAATCCATTCGTCGCGTAATTTGGATCGTTTTTCGCATTCGTTCGTGTTTCGTCGTAATTAACCGAACAACGCAACCATACGACCAAACGAACCGACATCCGAGATATTTTTGAGCATGTTTCATGTTCCCTATACTTTAACTTCATTTTAGAGCCTTGAAATGGGATTAACGGGGCTTAAACGTGTCAAAAATGCATCAAAAACCATGTTTTGCACATTCAGGGACCAAAATTGACAATCTGCCATAGTTAACTTAGGAAGGGACCAAAGTTAAAATCTGATTTCCAGCTTGTTCCAGCTGTTCCCCTCATTTGAACATGGTTTTAATGAAACTAGGGGCTTGTTTTGGGGTACCCATGGTATTCTAAAACCATGGGTACACATGTAAGGTCCAGATCGAAGCTCGGTTTTCGATGAACGATCCTAACGGTCTTGGTTTTCCTATAAATACCCCCACCCTCTTGCTTCAAAACTCACACTTTGATCTGATTTGGATCTCTAAGTTGAAGTTATACACTTCATACCTGAGAGTAATCGGATCAAAACTTCCATTTTTGGACCCGTTGTAAGTCCTCTTTCGTTCTTTTTCGCATTTTAAGCGTGAAAGTCAAACTGTGTTTGACTTTCTGCCTTGACCAGTTTATGGTCAACATGAAGTTCATTTGAACTTCATAACGTGAGCGTAATCACGATGGTTTTAGTCTCTTGTGACTATACCTACTGATTACCACGTTATCTAGGCATAGTGGCGAGTCGTAGTTTCGGCCAAAATGCGTATTCTTGCGTATTTTGTAACCAAACTACTTTTAGGTATCAAAACCGTTTGTTTTGATACCAAACCTGTTTTCAAACCTCGTTAAGCATGTTTTAACATGTTTAGCTCGTCACTTTAGGTTTAGTGCTTATGTAGGGTCGTAAGGTAAGCGGTCTAAACAACCGCTTATACTTTCGAACCCGACCCGTTTGGTCGATCTTTAGGATCCGACCAAACACATTAGGTGACCATAGTTGTATAGGGAATAACCTTTCGAGGTTATACCTTATGGTCACGTCGTTTAGTTAGTTGTATGATAGGTAGTTTATATGCCTTAGGTAAATTACCAAAATGACCTTTTTATGCCAAAATTCATTTTAAGCATATGTAACATAAATTTTGATATCTAAACTGATTTGGAAACAATATTAGACATGATAAGGCATATTTTACTTGTCATAGGACTAGTTAGGCGGTCCGAACGCGTTTTACGCGAACGACGCGTTAAAGTAGCATAAGCTACCTAAACGGGTCGTAATGGGTCGTAAGCACTTAGGATAGGTTCCATTTTAGAATGTAGGCTTTGTTAAACCATATTACATGAGTTCATACACTCATTTGGTTTACGAAACCACATTTTATCCGATCCTCCGATTTAGGTTCGTTTATTAACATAGATACCTATATTAGGTGCCGTTTGATTCCGTGATCTTTCTAGCATTGCTTGGTGGTTATCTAAGGACTATTAAGCAATCCCAAGTGAGTACATAGTTCCCCTCTTTTACTGTTTTTCAAAAATTTTGGGGTGAAACACATGTGCCTACTTGTTACTTTCGTGCTTTCCATGCTTTTATATCATACTTGCTATGTTCATTACTACACGTATAGTACATGCTTTCATTATGTTTTTGCTATGTATGTCCTTTTGTTGCATACTTAGTACATCGTTTTACATTACATTTTATGCTATGTATGTTCATTTAGTTCATACTTAGTACATTGTTTTACATTACATTTCACGCTATGTATGTCCATTTAGTGCATACTTGGTGCATTGTTTTACATCACATCACATGCTATGTATGTTCATTTGTTGCATACTTAGTACATTTGTCTTTCATCACATGCTTACATTTTGGTATGACATTTGGTTTGTTTAAATGGGATAAAAATACATTCATTAACATTAATCACGCCATTCGTTAGTAGGTAGTGGTACCATAGGAATTGACAACTCCCATTCCTGACATCCTAGGTATGTTTGGATGAAAGGAATGACCAAATTCGATACACATAACTCAGATAAACCTTTAATTTGTTTAAGGGTTTATCGCCTCAGTCTCAAGGCTTGAATGTATGCATTTTCACAAAACCGCATAGATGTTTGTATCAGTATAGCATGCATTTCCACAAAACATAACTTTGATTTAAACTACGTTTTACTTCAATACCTTGTTTTGTGTATTTTTACCTATGGTTTAGTTGATATATTTCACATGCCATACATGTTATTTTGGATACACATTACATGATTTACATTTAACACATGAACATTTTGACATTGATTATACATTACATGGTTTACATTTTGACATAAACATTGTGACAATTGGTTTAAACATAAACATTTTACATTGGTGGTTTGTTTGGGTAAGTTATTTAAGTAACGAGGCGTGTGTTATATGATACAAGCATGGTGGATACGCCGCTGGTACTTCCTATATATAAGTGCTTGTATGATATTACATATCGTAGCATTATTTAAATCATTTCAATTTAGACATATAACATGTTACACAAATAACATATTTTTCACAAGACATTGTTTTACAAAACAATTTATTTTATACAACTCATTTTACTTGGTTATTTTATTAACCATACACCTTTCTTTTATATAATCTGATTTCTTATCGAGTTTCATATGATTTATAAAAGAAAACACTTAACAAGATTCATGACTAATTTTTATTAAACCTTTCTTTTAAACTCAAGTCATGAATCCTATTTTTACAAAACCTATGTATCTCACAGGCATTTTTATGCTGACGTACCTATTTTCACATGTGTTTCAGGAGCTGTTGCATAGGTTTGATTCAGGATACAATAGGGTGGACTCGGGCCTTAGTGACATAAAAAGAAGCAAGATTAGTTTAAATAATGTTATGTACTCTTGTTTCTCTTTGTTAAGACAATGTAATCCTTTTTGTTCATAAATAAAACATAACTTTAAATACCATGGTTGTGAAACAATAATTCTGTTACAACACTCCCCGACGTTTCCGCCGCGGTTGCATGTTATACGTGGTCGGGGTGTGACAGAAGAGTTGGTATCAGAGCCAATGGTTATAGGGAATTAGGTTATTAGTAATGCTTTGACCTAGACTATAACCTTTCTAGGACCCTAACACAAGTTAGCTTGTGTTTAGATCTTAAAACATGCACTTCACCTATCCTTAGGTGATTGCTAAAACAAGAACCCAATTTTCTGAAACAGTTTTTGAAAATCAATCACCTGTTTTTAAATGATTTATTATAAGATTTTGAACCCTTGAATTTTTCAGAATGATTTTGAAAATTTAATCATCCATTTTTGAATAATTCTTTTGGCCTTGTGTCACGGCCCCAGCCCCGGTTTGACCCGGTCAAGAGCCGCGGGACAGGAACCCGTGGTATTTATTAATTGATGCGACAGCGGAAGGTTTAACAGGATCTTTTAAAACTTGAAAATGCTCGATTATTTTATTTCATTGTTCGGGATAAAACCCCGGTAGTTTACAATAAAGTGATTTCACTGGGAAATCCTTATTTTACAAAACATGTTTCTTTATTTATATTGAGCCACTTCCTTAAGCTTGTAGTGCTTCGCGGAACTTTCCCTGGATCACAATAGATCACCTGAAACATGTTTGAAAAAGGTTTTGTCAGCGGGGAAATACTGGTGAATCATTCTTTTTGCTTAAAACGACGCATTGTTATAATTTACAGTATTAAGAGCGATTACAATGTTTATATATATATATATATATATATATATCAACCATCTACCCAACGGTATTTGTCACTCGACCACCTATTGGCTATCTCGTTGTCCAATGATGTATGTGACTATGGTCATATCACCCCTTGGCTAACCCGTTGTCCAAAGGTGACGGTTATCAAGTAATGTATACAAAACCCCACATACCGGCTGTAATTTGGAGATTACAAAGACTTAATCCCTGTAATTATAACTTTTGAAAACAATCATGATTTTGAAAGTAATTTGTTAAAAAGAGAATGACTCACATTTCAGATTTATGCGGGCAGAGTTTAGCCTACTGATTAGCTTGATAACCTAATTTAAATAACAATGCACACGAACTAGGTCAGTAACTAAAACAGCATTTACAATAACTCACGAGATTAAACCCTCACGACAAATGACAAAGTGCAATACTTAAACATCCATCGAATTCACGACGAATGACAAAGTATAAACCCAATTTGAGCAGCACTTAAACATTCATCGGATAGTTTCAATCGATCGGACATTGAATCGTAGCAGCGATCGAGTTATTACCCTGTTATCGCGGCAGAATTCGAGCTTATGTGTGTGTTTTGTAGTAACCAGACGATATCTCGACGTGTAAAGCGAATTTTAACGTCGAACCAACACAGAAATCTAAGTCCCACACCCCTCTAGTTATACTGAAAAAATGGCAGCCTCGCGTGGCGCGAGGGGCCGTCACGTGACGCGGGGGCACCACCCTATAATAGGGTAGCCCCGTGTGTTTGTAGCTTAGGTGAGTCAGCGGTTCGTTAAAATTCAATTTTGACAACAAGTTATGTGGATATTACTAACTAGGGAATAGCCCCCCTGAGTTTTAGGGGCCCTGATCCTGATTCCGATTGTTCTGAAAATTTTAGGGTTTATGCAAGATCACTTGGGGGTCTCAATTAGGGTTTCCTATTGGACAATAAATCATAAGAAATAGTAATTTTTAATGAGGGTTGTTACATCCTCCCCACCTTAATAAGAATCTCATCCTCGAGATTTACTGGAATAAGTGAGGATACTTTCGCTTCATTTCCGATTCCAGTTCCCAAGTGTACTCAGATCCTCTCTTAGAATTCCACTTGAATTTGACCAGTACGAGTCTTTTATGTTTGAGAAACTTGACCTTTCTGTCTTCTATCTGTAGTGGCTTCTCAACAAAATTTAACTTTTCGTTTACCTCTACATCTTGAAGAGGTACTACCAGGGATTCGTCAGATAGACATTTCTTGAGGCTGGATACATGAAATACGTCATGTACTCCGACTAACTCTTCTGGTAGTTGTAAACGATAGGCAACTGGTCCTATTCATTGGATTACTGGGAATGGTCCTACGTACCTTGGACTTAACTTCCCTTTCTTTCCAAATCGAACTACTCCTTTCCAAGGAGAAACTTTCAAGAGTACTTTGTCTCCTACTTGAAATTCTAACGGCTTGCGTCTATTGTCTGCATAACTTTTCTGACGATCACGAGCCGTCTTCATTCTTTCCTTGATTTGAGTAATTTTGTCGGTGGTTTCTTGCACGATTTCAGGACCTGATAATTGACTTTCTCCTATTTCTGCCCAACAAACTGGAGTTCTGCACTTGCGTCCATACAATGCTTCGAACGGGGCAGCTTCAATGCTTGAATGATAACTATTGTTATAGGAGAATTCAATTAAAGGTTGGTGGTCATCCCAATTTCCACCAAAATCTATTACACATGCCCTAAGCATGTCTTCCATGGTTTGGATCGTCCTTTCACTTTGTCCGTCTGTCTGAGGATGGTAAGCAGTACTTAGATTTAGTCGGGTTCCCATTGCTTCCTGGAAACTTGTCCAGAAGTGGGAAGTGAAACGACTATCTCTATCTGATACAATGGAGAGTGGAACTCCATGTAAGGATACTACTTCATCTACGTATAGCTTTGCCAACCTTTCCATGCTAAAGGTTTCCTTTATAGGTAGAAAATGAGCTGATTTGGTTAATCGATCCACAATTACCCAAATCGCATTATTACCTTTTCTGGTTTTGGGTAACTTAGTAACAAAATCCATGGTTATAAGTTCCCATTTCCAAACAGGCATTTCTAATTGTTGTAGTAAACCTGAGGGTTTCTGGTGTTCTGCCTTAACTTGTGAACAAGTAAGACATTTAGAAACATATCTAGCTATGTCCTTTTTCATTCCTATCCACCAAAAATTATTTCTTAAATCTTGGTACATCTTATTATTTCCGGGATGCATGGTATACCTAGATTTATGGGCTTCATATAATATCTTATTTCTTAATTCTCCTTGCTTAGGTACCCAAATTCTTTTCTTATGGAATCTCCAAATTCCATCAGCTCATTGCTCTAATTCCTTTATTCTTCCCTTCATTCCTTCAGCATCATCCTTGATTGCTGTTTCTTGAATATTTTTTCAGTTGTTCCATTAAGTCTAATTGTAAACTTAATCTAAGAGCACGAACTCGCTTTTGCTTTTCATGATACTTACGACTTAAGGCATCTGCCACTACGTTCGCCTTTCCTTCATGATATTGAATATCACAGTCGTAGTCACTTAGAATTTCCATCCATCTCCTTTGCCTCATGTTCAATTCTTTTTGCCCAAATATGTATCTTAAGCTTTTATGATCTGTATAGACAGTAAACTTACTTCCGTACAGATAATGTCTCCATATCTTAAGGGCAAAAATTATGGCTCCTAATTCTAAGTCGTTGTTGGATCGTCGTGTGACCCTAACGAGTCAATCAGAAGAGTTTAGCATCTATTTCAGAGGCGGAATCAATGAAATAGACGTGAAAACAACTAGATTCCTCTTAATTATCTTATTTTATTAATTCCAAAGCTTTTTACAGGTTGTTTGACAAATTGGCAGCACCTTGGCTCTGAATCGAAAAAATCACAAGTCACTGAAACGGAATCACACAACACCTATTTATAGGAGTGCTAATTTCGCTTGAACCTGCCATAGCCCATTTCAAGCGGAATTAACTTGGTTAACTTCGCTTGAACGGGTCACTGACACTTTCAAGCAGAATTACCCACTTACACATATAAAACCCTAATTTCTAACCCTGTTGTGTGCTCGTTTATCCTATCTAGACATAAGACTCGATTAAGACGAAGTTAACAGACACTAGTGCACCAACAGTCGTGTGTTGTATAGTTTTCCTCGTGCTTTTTCAATTGTCTTGAGGCATACGCAATTACCTTTTTGCGTTGCATTAGCACACCTCCTAATCCTAGCTTTGAAGCATCACAGTATACTTCAAAATCTTCTGTTCCTTCTGGTAATGCTAGAAATGGGGTGTTTGTTAATTTTTGCTTTAAAATCCTAAAAGCCTCTTCTTGCTTTGGTCCCCATTCAAATTTAACTGTTTTACAGGTTAGCTTAGTTAATGGCATAACTATTTTGGAAAAATCCTTAATAAAGCGCCTATAGTATCCAGCTAAGCCTATAAAACTTCTAACTTCAGTAGCTGATTGCGGGACCTTCCATTTGGTGATTGCTTCTATCTTAGCAGGATCTACGTGAATACCTTCGTGATTCACCATGTGTCCTAAAAATTGCACCTCCTGTAGCCAAAATTCACATTTTGAGAATTTGGCATAGAGCTTCTCTTTTCTTAACAAAGTTAAGAGTACATGCAGGTGCTCACAATGCTCCTCCTGACTTTTAGAATAAATGAGTATATCGTCGATGAAGACAATTACAAATTTATCCAAATACGGTTTACAGATCCTATTCATCATGTCCATAAATGCTGCAGGTGCATTTGTTAATCCAAAGGGCATGACTGTAAACTCGTAATGACCATACCTAGTTCTGAAAGCAGTTTTAGGTATGTCTTCTTCTTTTACCTTCAATTGATGATATCCAGAGCGTAAGTCTATCTTAGAAAAGTATCTAGCTCCTTGAAGTTGATCAAAAAGATCATCAATCCTAGGCAATGGGTATCGATTCTTAATTGTAACCTTATTCAATTCCTTATAATCGATACACATTCGCATCGACCCATCTTTCTTCTTTACAAACAACACTGGAGCTCCCCACGGGGATGAACTAGGTTGTATAAATCCTTTACTGAGCAATTCATCTAATTGTTTTTTCAGTTCTAACATTTCAGTGGGTGCTAATTGGTAGGGTGCTTTAGCTACGGGTGTAGTTCCAGGAATCAAATGAATTCTAAATTCTACCTCCCTATCTGGTGGTAATCCTGGTAACTCTTCTGGGAATACATCAGGGTATTCTGAGACTACCGAAATTTCCTTAAGATCCTTACCTTTCGTGTTAATGATTACTGAAATCATATACACCATTTCTTGTTTTCTTGAATAACTGGCCAACTTCATTACTGAAATGAATTTCAGTGGCTTTCGTGGTTTATCTCCTGTAATTAAAATTACCTCTCCTGTAGGTGTATATATTTCTATGGCATTTTTATCACAAAGAATTCGAGCATGGTTGGTTACTAACCAATCCATTCCTAACACGACATCGAATCCGGCTAAATTCATAGGTAACAGGTTTGCAGAAAATTTATGGCCTAAAAGTTCTATCTTTTCTTCTTGCAAAACCTTATCTATGTTAACAGCATTACCATCTGCCGTTTCGACTGTAAAAATCTGCCTAAGATTGGTTAAGGGTAAGTTAAGAGCTTGGCAGAATGAAGTATTTATAAAACTTTGGTTTGAACCAGAGTCAAAAGTACTTTTGCATAAACGTTGTGAACTAGGAACGTACTAGCTATTACGTCAGGAATTAGTTCTGCTTCCTGAGTAGTCAAATGGAATGCTCTGGCATTCTTCTTAGTAGTTCCGTCGCCCGTCTTGGCTTTGTTGTCTGCTGGTTTGACCAATTTGGGGCATTCAGGTCTGAAATGCCCAGCTTCTCCACAGTTATAGCAGATCCTGGTCTTCTTTCTACAATCTTCCTCACGATGTCCTACAACCTTGCAAAAGTTGCAGGTTTTATTGCATTTTCCAAAATGTTTCTTTCTGCAATTCTTGTAGAAAGGCAGAGTGGAAGATTTCCCGGTTCCCCTCTTCTTGAATTTGCTATTATTACCCACACGAAATCCTTGGGTAATTTTCTGAGCCAATTCCTTCTTCCGGTTTTCTTCTCTTGTGCGTACCAGCTAGTCAGTTAGGGTGTTAGCTAATTCTACCGCATCGTCAATAGTGCGAGGTCTCGCAGCTTTAACGATATTACGGATTTCGCCAATCAATCCCCAAATATAACGAGAAATAAGTACCGGTTCTGGCGAAGCCAGCGTTGGTACCACTCTAGCATATTCGAAGAATGTCGAAGTATATCCTCGACAATCTACACTTATCATCCGATGGTTCAGGAATTTATTTGCCATTTGTTCTTTTTCGTATTCGGGACATAATTTTCTTTCTATTAGTTGTTTAAATTCTTCCCAACTCATGGCATAGGCCATATTTCTTCCTTTGCCTTGAAGTACCGTATTCCACCAGTCTAGCGCCCCTTCTTTAAAAAGATGCGACGCATACATAACCTTGTCTTCTTCAGCACATTTACTTATCATAATTACTGCTTTGGTTTTCTCCAACCAACGCAGTGCCGCAGTCGCCCCTTCATTGCCTGCAAATTCAGCTGGTTTACAAGCAAGAAATTCTTTATAAGTGCAACCAGGCGTTGCAGCTTTCATTTTCTTAGGGAGTGGGGCCTGCCGTGGATCATTATCGTGATTAGTATGGTTGCCGCCTCCGTTTACACTATTACTGAAGTTATCTTCATGAGTACGTTTACTAGGAATAATTTGTTGAGGTTCAACAGGTTTCTGGGCAGCAGCAAGGATTGCTGGAATAGCATTAGCTATTCCTTGAGCAACGATATTCTCGATATCTTGCCAAGTCATAAATTGATTATCCTGATTTTGCTCAGATTGGTTTACTTCATTAACTGGTTCATTATTAGCAGGTTCCATCTGGTAATTAATATATATAAATTATTAGCATAAAATAAATAATAGCTATATGCAATTAATCACACAATTTCACAACACATGTTTAGTCAAAATTGTTGATTTCTCAACTGCCATTTTTATATATTATAATATGCATCAGTACACACCGTTATCTTACAAAAGTTTTATTTGTAGGTTATTTACAGACTTATTTTATTATTATTATTATTACTATTATATAATCACAGCTTCACAACCATCCTATCCCTGGGCACCTTAGAAGCGACGTTCCCTCTCATCGTATTTCCAGGAGATCTGTTCTCCTACCTCTCGAATTCTATTCCCTGCATTCATCAATTCCTCACCAAAATGGCGGAGTTCAGCTAAGTTTTCATTTCTCATTGGTGGGTTTGGTGCAGGTTCTGGGTCGAACTTAGGGAAAAAGGTATAAGGGTTATTGAGGAGGTTTTGAAACTGCCAATCATTGGTCCACCACTCGTCTATTTCTCCTAGAGGTTGGGTATGGATCAGAGGATCTGGAATAGCCGGTTCTAAGTTTATTGGAAGTTGGGTTTCAGCAGGATAAGGGAAGAGATTTTCATTGATAGGTCTAAGGATATCGCAGTTTGCAAGTATGCGATCTAATTCTTCCTGCAAAGGCAATTCCTCGACTTGCCTAGAAATTTCCCCAATTTCCATTTCTACTTGCCTAGCATTTCCCTCAATCTTGATCCCTTTTCCTTTATCAATGGGATTTTCTATTTTGGGAACTTTCCTAGTTGCTGGTTTTCTCCTGCGTACACGCCTCCAGCCTACAAATCTTCTCTTTTTCTTAGGCCTTGGTTTCTCCAGAGGTGGAGCTCGAAATTCCATAGGTTCCTCTACATCGGGTAAGTAACCAATAAAGTCTTTGGAAACTTCAACTTTCACGGGTTAGAGATTGAGATTCTGAAGGGCTTCAGATAACTCATTCATGCTGTTTAGCATATATGCAAAAATGCACACAAAATGCTAAGTTAAAATTTTATAATAAAAATTTCACAGGCGAACATTTAATATAATTATTCAAATATTATTGCACATACTGCGACTTTCTAATACAAATTGCAAATGAAATTCACAATATACTAAGGTTGCGCAATCCTAATTTATTTTATTTTCTCTTACTAAGTTATTTATTTAATGGGTAAATTTTCTGACTTGTAGGTGATATGGGTGCTAGGACTGGGTCAGGGTATTTAAACGTTAGCATATACTGCTATAGTAGCTAACATATAGAGATCTGCCCATTTTTAATCTAACTCATCTTCCCATGGTGGGTTATTGCCTATTTCTTGAGTTTCTTTAGGAATCATCACTTCTTTTGGTTGTGACTTCTTTATTTTCTCTTGACTTTTTCTAATAATCCGACTTCTTTTCTTAGGAGAAAGTGGTTTCTCAAACTGTGCCTTACAGACAAATATTCCTTCCTCCGTATTTGTTGGGTATTTTGAGGATGAAGTTCCTTTTTCTTTCGGTGAAGTATCTAATTTATGATTGATGTCCGAAAGTCTTTGTTTACCCATACTGTAAACAAATATTCAAATAACAAAACACGTAACCACAAAATGGCAATTAGTAAAATTAAGTATTCTCTAAATACTTAATTGGCTTAAATCAGTGGCTTTGATACCACCTTTTCCTGTCACGGCCCCAGCCCCGGTTTGACCCGGTCAGGAGCCGCGGGACAGGAACCCGTGGTATTTATTAATTGATGCGACAAGGGAAGGTTTAACAGGATCTTTTAAAACTTGAAAATGCTCGATTATTTTATTTCATTGTTCGGGATAAAACCCCGGTAGTTTACAATAAAGTGATTTCACAGGGAAATCCTTATTTTACAAAACATGTTTCTTTATTTATATTGAGCCACTTCCTTAAGCTTGTAGTGCTTCGCGGCACATTTCCTGGATCACAATAGATCACCTGAAACATGTTTGAAAAAGGTTTTGTCAGCGGGGAAATACTGGTGAATCATTCTTTTTGCTTAAAACGATGCATTGTTATAATTTAAAGTATTAAGAGCGATTACAATGTTTATATATATATCAACCATCTACCCAACGATATTTGTCACTCGACCACCTATTGGCTATCTCGTTGTCCAATGGTGTCTGTGACTATGGTCATATCACCCCTTGGCTAACCCGTTGTCCAATGGTGACAGTTATCAAGTAATGTATACAAAACCCCACATACCGGCTGTAATTTGGAGATTACAAAGACTTAATCCCTGTAATTATAACTTTTGAAAACAATCATGATTTTGAAAGTAATTTGTTAAAAAGAGAATGACTCACATTTCAGATTTATGTGGGCAGAGTTTAGCCTACTGATTAGCTTGATAACCTAATTTAAATAACAATGCACACGAACTAGGTCAGTAACTAAAACAACATTTACGATAACTCACGAGATTAAACCCTCACGACAAATGACAAAGTGCAATACTTAAACATCCATCGAATTCACGACGAATGACAAAGTATAAACCCAATTTGAGCAGCACTTAAACATTCATCGGATAGTTTCAATCGACCGGACATTGAATCGTAGCAGCGATCGAGTTATTACCCTGTTATCGTGGCAGAATTCGAGCTTATGTGTGTGTTTTGTAGTAATCAGACGATATCTCAATGTGTAAAGCGAATTTTAACGTCGAACCAACGCAGAAATCTAAGTCCCACACCCCTCTATTTATACTGAAAAAATGGCACCCTCGCGTGGCGCGAGGGGCCGTCGCGTGACGCGAGGGGCCGTCGCGTGACGCGAGGGGCACCACCTTATCATAGGGTAGCCCCGTGTGTTTGTAGCTCAGGTAAGTCAGCGGTTCGTTAAAATTCAATTTTGACAACAAGTTATGTGGATATTACTAACTAGGGAATACCCCCCTGAGTTTTAGGGGCCCTGATCCTGATTCCGATTGTTCTGAAAATTTTAGGGTTTATGCAAGATCACTTGTGGGTCTCAATTAGGGTTTCCTATTGGACAATAAATCATAAGAAATAGTAATTTTTAATGAGGGTTGTTACACCTTGTGCCTTCCAAGTTTTCAAAATCTCGTCAAAGTTTTGGGTTCTAAATAGTGTGAACACGTGCAAACTGGAAGAGTGAATGCCTGTACCCTGGGTTTTCTGTCTAAGGCTAGAGTGTTCGTACAAATCCACATAACCGGACCAGTCACTCTTACCTGGGAACTCTTGGGGTGAGTGTTCACTTATAGGCGAGCATGTCTCCGCGATACATTATTTTTGACCCATTTACTTTGATTAGTCACTGTGTGTCGTTTGTTTGCTTTGTGGTAACAAACGAATGACCACCATTGTAACACCCTTAAAATTTCTACTTGAATTTAGTAATAATTCATAATATTTTATACAAAAGATGTCTAAATTAAGACCTTAGTTTCAAGAACCAAGTTCTAAGTTAACAAACATTAGTTATCTACCGACTAATTAAAACATCCATAAGTTGTTTAACAAACGGTTTACATCATAACATTGTTTACACAGAGTTAATTTACGCGGAAGCTTCAAAAGTTTGTGTTCGGTTCTTCAAAAACTAGCTTGACCGTCATCCGTAATCCTTGGATACCTAAAAACTGAAATGTTTACATTAAACATTAGTATTAGAATACTTAGAAATAATACATATTCAAAACTACGTCTAAAACGGATTCGTTTTAACAAAGAAATACAAAATTTATCATAAATTCTAAAGCTCTACCGTAACTTACGGTAGATACCGTAAGTTACGGTAGCTTCTGGGAAATTCTGGTTCCACCGTAACACAGGGGAAACCCACCGTAACCTTTTGGTCTCTATCGTAAATTACGGTATATACCGTAATTTACGGTAGACACTGGAATGTTATGTTTGGTTTGAATTGTTTGTTTACTTGAATCAAGTTCTCGGATTTCAATCCTACAAATCAACATGTTTAACCCTCGTATTCTAATATGTCATTTGTCAATAATAACAAGAGACCGAGTAACCATACTACAATGTATTACCATGCCTTACTTGGTTATTCGACCCGTTTGGCTCATCTAAGGAATTCTCCATTTTGATGACTACCAACGAGGTCTAACCAGATTCTTGGCCTATTATTCGACATAGCGAATATCATCACTTTAATCCAACTCAACTTTTAATACACAATCCAACTACATATATGTTAAATATCAAAATTTACCCAAATGTAACGAATCAAGTTACATACCTTCAAAGTAAGCCTTTCAAACGCGATTCGCCACCCGCTTGTCCACTTGACGCTCCTGCGTCCTTTCCTATAGAGTCCATTTATAACATGTTTAGAACTCCCTTTTTAAACCATGTATCGCATAGTAAACTGAAACATCATAATTGTGCGTTTCAACTTTGAATTTCAGTTTTAAGCCTTCTTTGAGGCATTTTTACAAACACTTTAAGGGCAGATTTTTACATGATTAAATATCAAGTCTCTAGCTTATCATTTAGCCTTAATTTCACATCAATCAACCATTTTACATAATTGTTAGCTTCTAAAATTCAGAATTCACTTCTAAATTGTCAAATTACACTAGAACCACACCCAATTTCCTAGTGTTTATCAAGCTCTACAAAACCCACTAATCACCTACAATGGTGTTCATGGATTTTACTAAGATTTCACATGATTTCAACTTGTATTTGTCTAGGGTTTGTCCCTAGACTCTATATTGTCCCTATTTCATCATAAAACAAACACGCAACCATAAATATCAGATTTTCCCAATTTCATGAGAATTTCAAGTTGAGAGTTTTCATCAAATTTTACATACCTTGTAATCCTCTTGTGATGAGGATCAGTAATTTACATTCGGACTTTGATTTGGACTGAGTTTGATCCTTCAATTTAGAGATTTTGTGAGACTTAGGGTTTTGATGAACTTGGTCGCCCCCCCTGCTGCTTGTCTGATCGATCTCACACACGTATGTGTGTTTGAGATTTTTTATTTTTCTTGTTTTAATTATATTAGTTTCAATTTAAGCACTTTCAGCCCCTCAACTATCATTTGGTTCTAACTTTTAGTATTTTAACCCATTGTAAGTCACTACAAGGCTTTTACCTAACTAGGTTATTTTAATCCTAGTTAGTTAACTGGTTTATTTAGCAGCATTATATTTAAAATAAATGATTTGCATTTTCGGGGTGTTACAAGTCCACCCCCCTTAAAAGGGTTTCGTCCCCGAAACCAAAGTACGTACCGAATAGTGTGGGGTAAAGACGTCGCATCTCTTCTTCGGATTCCCATGTAGTGTCCGAACCTTTCCTATGCTCCCACTTGATCTTGACTTGATCGATTTGTTTATTTCGCAAGTGCTTAACCTTTCGATCTAAAACTTCTATGGGCCTTACAATATAATTCAAGCGATCATCCACTTCGATATCATCGTAGTGAATATAAGTTGTCTCATCCGCTAGACACTTCCGAAGATGTGACACATGAAATGTGCTATGAATTCCGCTTAGTTCCTCCGGTAGTTCAAGGCGATACGCTACCTTTCCTACCCGTTCTATAATCACAAACGGCCCGATAAACCTCGGACTTAATTTTCCTCTTTTTCTAAACCTGATAACCCCCTTCCATGGGGATACTTTGAGCATGACTTTGTCACCAACCTGGAATTTGATTGGCCTATTCCTTTTGTCAGCATACGCCTTTTGTCTATCTTGAGCCGCTTTCAAGTGCGCCCGAACCACATCAATCTTTTCATTAGTGGCTCGTACTATATCTTGGTGGGCGAGTTCACGTGGGCCCACTTCACCCCAAGATACCGGGGTTCGGCATTTCCTACCATAGAGCATTTCGTACGGTGCCACCTTAATACTAGCATGGTAGCTGTTGTTATACGAAAACTCGACCAATGGTAGGTAAACATCCCAACTTCCTCCAAATTCAATTATACACGCCCGTAGCATGTCCTCCAATGTTTGTATTGTTCTTTCACTCTGTCCATCTGTTTGAGGATGGTACGCAGTGCTAATGAACAATTTGGTTCCCATCTGCTCTTGGAAATCTCGCCAGAAATTTGAAGTGAACCGAGTATCCCTATCAGACACGATGGATACCGGCACTCCATGAAGTGCTATTATTTCATTAGTGTAAACTTCTGACATCTTTTCTGACGTATAAGTCTCACGAATCGGAATGAAGTGAGCACTTTTCGTCAATCTATCCACCACTACCCATATGGCATCGAAACCGCGGTTTGTCTTTGGTATTTTGGTTAATAGGTCCATCGTAATATTTTCCCATTTCCAAACCGGAATTTCCAATGGTTGAAGTTTACCGTATGGTTTTTGGTGTTCTGCCTTGACTTGTAAACATGTCAAGCATTTTTCCACGTACTTCACCACATCTCTTTTCATTCCGGGCCACAAATAGTTTTCTTTAAGTCGTTATACATTTTGGTTGCTCCCGGATGGATGGAATAACGGGACTTATGAGCTTCATCGAGTAGAAGCTTTTTAACTCCACATGTGTTAGGAACCCAAATTCTATTGAAACGTGTTTTCAAGCCGTGGTTGCCTACTTCAAGATCTTTAACTTGGCCAACAATCCTTTCTTTTCTCCAGTTTTCCGTTTTTACTGCTTCATCTTGTGCTTCTCGGATTCGTTCGAGTAAGCCTGAGGTCACAATGAGTTGTAATGATCGTACTCGTATCGGGACATAATCTGCCTTTCTGCTTAGGGCATCTGCCACCACGTTTGCCCTTCCGGGGTGATAGTGTATTTCACAGTCGAAATCTTTCACCGTTTCTAACCATCACCTTTCTCGCATATTTAACTCCTTCTGATCGAAGAAGTATTTTAAGCTTTTGTGATCGGTGAATATGGTGCACTTTACTCCATATAAATAGTGCCTCCATATCTTTAATGCAAATACCACCGCAGCCAACTCGAGATCGTGCGTAGGATATTTCTTCTCGTGTATCTTCAATTGCCCCGTTGCATCAAAACGCATCCGACCCCCGATAGTGAAGCATCCGAATAAACCACCAAGTCTTCGACCCCGTCCGGTAACGTCAATACCGGAGCTTGAGTTAACTTTTCTTTTAGCATTTGAAACGCTCTTTCTTGATCGATACCCCAAATGAACTTTTCTTCCTTCCGGGCCAGCTTTGTTAGCGGCGATGCAATCTTGGAGAAATCTTGGATGAATCTCCTATAGTATCCCGCAAGCCCCAAAAAGCTTCTAATTTACGAAGGGTTCCTCGGGGGATTCCATTTCGACACAGCCTCGATCTTTGACGGATCTACCCATACTCCATCAGCACTTATTATGTGGCCGAGAAATTGCACTTCTCGTAGCCAAAAGGCACACTTAGAGAATTTCGCATACAACCTCTCTCGTCTAAGTGTCTCTAACACCTCTCGTAAGTGGTGTGCATGTTCAGCTTCGCTTTTTGAGTATACCAAAATATCATCGATAAACACGATGACTGATTTATCCAACATCGGTTTACAAACCCGGTTCATGAGGTCCATGAAAGCTGCGGGTGCATTTGTCAGCCCAAATGACATCACGAGGAATTCGTAATGTCCATATCGCGTGCGGAAAGCCGTCTTCGGCACATCTTCTTCCTTGACCTTTAATTGGTGATACCCCGATCTAAGGTCAATTTTCGAAAAGCAATTCGCACCATGTAATTGGTCGAATAAATCATCTATCCTCGGAAGCGGGTATCGGTTCTTTACCGTGAGTTTGTTTAACTCCCGGTAATCGATACACATCTGCATGCTTCCGTCTTTCTTTTTCACGAACAGTACCGGTGCACCCCAAGGAGACACACCCGGTCTTATAAATCCCTTGTCAAGCAGGTCTTGAATTTGGGACATCAACTCTTGTAATTCCGACGGTGAGAGTCGGTACAGTGCTTTAGCTACGGGTTTTGCGCCCGGAATCAATTCGTTCCCGAACTCTACTTCCCGTTCAGGCGGTATCCCCGGTAAATCCTCCGGAAACACATCTTCATATTCTCGTACTACCGGTACATCTTCAATCTTCCGTGATTCTTTCTCGGGCTCATTCGCGTATATCATGAATGACTTGCATCCTTGCTTCATAAGCTTGTGAGCTTTCAACATTGAGCATACTATGGGGTTGCCTCCTTTTTCGCCGTAGATAGTGACGTGTTTCCCGCTCGGAGATGTTAGTTTTATCTCTTTACGAAAACACACGACCTTTGCATGGTGCTGAGATAGCCAATCCATCCCAACGACTACTTGAAATTCCCCCATTGACATCAGGATTAGGTCTATCAAGTATTCTTCATCGTCAATGCTTAATTTGCAGCCTCGACAAACATCACAAACTATAAAACTTTTGTTGTCCCCTATTTCAACTTCTAAGGGCACATATAACTTTGTTAATATAAAAGAAGGATGTCGAATAAATCCATGAGAAATGAAGGATTTATTCGCACCCGTATCAAACAATACACGTGCAGGAATTGAGTTAATCGTGAATATACCTGAGACCACATCGGGTTCTATCTTTGCTTCAGCCGCGGTAAGTTGGAAGGACCTAGCCTTCGCCTTTGGAGCTTCCGTTGAAGACTCTTTTGTGTCTCTCTTTCCAACCAACTCGGGGCATTCAGACTTTTTGTGGTCGGGTTGATAACATTTGTAACACACGGAAACTTTTCCGGGACATAGCGATGCAGTGTGCCCCGTCTTCCCACATACCGGACACGGCTTGTCTTTGAAGCGACACTCACCTTTGTGCCCTTTTTCCACATACCTTGCAACTTGGCGACCCGCCTTTAGTCTCCACTTTCTTCCCTGATTCAGCAGTTCTAGCTTTCTTTGTAGGGCTTGGATTCACATCTTGTGCCCTTCGCTCACCCCTCTCAACTTGCTTCTTTAACTCGATTTCCCGCTCCCGGGCGGTGTTGATGATTTCTGTGAGAGTTTCATATTTTGAGGGAGTCATAAACTCCCGGTATTCAGCACTCAGCATGTTGTAATAATAGTATATCTTCTGCTCTTCAGTGGTGACTAACTCGTCACAAAATCTCAGCTTATCCATAAAGATGCCCGTGATCTTATCAATTGATTCTCCCTTTTGTCTTAACTGGATAAATTCCTCTTTGATCCTGTTGATAACTGCTTTGGGACTATGGTGTTTAAGGAACGACACCTTAAACTCATCCCAAGTCATGACCCTTGCCGCTTCGGCTCCCATTTCCTTCTTTTTATTGTCCCACCAATCCTTAGCTTGATTTCTCAATTGACCCGTTCCGTAAGCAACAAAGTCACCTACGTCGCAGTGGGTTCGTTCAAACACTCCTTCAACGTCACTTATCCATCTTTGGCAGATTATCGGGTCAACTTCCCCGTTATAGATTGGCGGTTTGCACGCCATAAATTCTTTATATGAGCACCCTTTACGATCTCCCGTTTTCTCCTTCATAAGGTTGACACTATCCTCCAACCTTTTAACTCGCTCTTCAACAAGCGACAACACCGTGCTTTGAATTTTGTCTATAAACCCAGATAGACTACCTTCAATTGCCTTCCCTACTTCTTCGGCAATTATTTCTTTCATTTGTTCGGTTCTTGTTTGCACCGTATTATCATCGTTTCCATCAGACATCTTGAAACTGAAATGTTTACATTTAAGCGTTAAACATTTCATTTATAACATTACTTCATTTATTTCGGTTTAGCCAAGTTCCCAACTTGCTTTAACCGTTCACATTCGGTGCACTTTCCGGGTTTGAGTGTGTTAACACGCTCTTCCCATGCACATCATTTCCTTTCTTATTTCTTACATAATTATAATCTGTTAAAATAATAAGTTAATTCTTACTTAACGATCGATCAAGCTTGAACCGAACACTTGTTGACAACCTTAAGCTCTGATTACCAACTTGTAACACCCTTAAAATTTCTACTTGAATTTAGTAATAATTCATAATATTTTATACAAAAGATATCTAAATTAAGACCTTAGTTTCAAGAACCAAGTTCTAAGTTAACAAACATTAGTTATCGACCGACTAATTAAAACATCCATAAGTTGTTTAACAAACGGTTTACATCATAACATTGTTTACACAGAGTTAATTTACGCGGAAGCTTCAAAAGTTTGTGTTCGGTTCTTCAAAAGCTAGCTTGACCGTCATCCGTAATCCTTGGATACCTAAAAACTGAAATGTTTACATTAAACATTAGTATTAGAATACTTAGAAATAATACATATTCAAAACTACGTCTAAAACGGATTCGTTTTAACAAAGAAATACAAAATTTATCATAAATTCTAAAGCTCTACCATAACTTACGGTAGATACCGTAACTTACGGTAGATACCGTAAGTTACGGTAGCTTCTGGGAAATTCTGGTTCCACCGTAACACAGGGGAAACCCACCGTAACCTTTTGGTCTCTACCGTAAATTACGGTATATACCGTAATTTACGATAGACACTGGAATGTTATGTTTGGTTTGAATTGTTTGTTTACTTGAATCAAGTTCTCGGATTTCAATACTACAAATCAACATGTTTAACCCTCGTATTCTAATATGTCATTTGTCAATAATAACAAGAGACCGAGTAACCATACTACAATGTATTACCATGCCTTACTTGGTTATTCGAACCGTTTGGCTCATCTAAGGAATTCTCCATTTTGATGACTACCAACGAGGTCTAACCAGATTCTTGGCCTATTATTCGACATAGAGAATATCATCGCTTTAATCCAACTCAACTTTTAACACACAATCCAACTACATATATGCTAAATATCAAAATTTACCCAAATGTAACGAATCAAGTTACATACCTTCAAAGTAAGCCTTTCAAACGCGATTCGCCACCCGCTTGTCCACTTGACGCTCCTGCGTCCTTTCCTATAGAGTCCATTTATATCATGTTTAGAACTCCCTTTTTAAACCATGTATCGCATAGTAAACTGAAACATCATAATTGTGCGTTTCAACTTTGAATTTCAGTTTTAAGCCTTCTTTGAGGCATTTTCACAAACACTTTAAGGGCATATTTTTACATGATTAAATATCAAGTCTCTAGCTTATCATTTATCCTTAATTTCACATCAATCAACCATTTTACATAATTGTTAGCTTCTAAAATTCAGAATTCACTTCAAAATTGTCAAATTACACTAGAACCATTTGGCTTAAAGAAGTTCAATTTTTGGGACATATTGTCAACGAACAAGGTATTCATGTAGATCCCTCCAAGATCAGTGCGATTAAGGATTGGGATACGCCTACTACTCCTACTGAAGTTCGTTCATTTCTTGGTCGCGCGGGTTATTACCGCCGCTTCATCGAAAATTTATCGTAGATTGCAGTTCCCCTAACTGCTCTAACTCAGAAGAACAAACCCTTTGATTGGGGAACCAAACAAGAAGAAGCGTTTCAAACCTTGAAACAGAAGCTTTGTGATGCGCCTATTCTATCTTTGCCTGAGGGTAATGATGATTTTGTTGTGTATTGTGATGCATCAAACTTGGGTCTTGGCTGTGTTCTCATGCAAAGGAACAAAGTCATAGCATATGCATCGAGGCAATTGAAGATACACGAGAAGAACTACACCACTCATGATCTTGAGTTAGGTGCAGTTGTGTTCGCTCTCAAAATCTGGAGACACTATTTGTATGGTACAAAATGTGTGGTTTTCACTGAGCACAAAAGTCTTCAGCATATCTTTAATCAGAAAGAACTCAACATGAGGCAACGACGTTGGGTTGAACTTCTAAACGACTATGATTGCGAAATTCGCTGCCATCCTGGTAAGGCGAATGTCGTGGCTGACGCTTTAAGTCGTAAAGAACGTGTCAAGCTTCATTGTGTTCTTGTTCAATATGATATTCAAGCTCGATCTGATATCCAAACCCGCATTTCTCAGGCTCAACATACTTGTGTTTCACAAGGTTTGATGGGTAAGGAATTACCATTTCATATCAAGCCTGATCTCGAGCTTAAAGAAAATGGATCATATTATTTCATGGACCGTTTGTGGGTCCCAAGTCAGGACAATCTTCGCACCTTGCTTATGGATGAAGCTCATAAGTCTCGCTACTCTATTCATCCTGGCTTAGACAATATGTATAAGGATCTTCGTACTCAGTATTGGTGGCTGGTATGAAGAAAGACATTTCCTTGTACGTTTCGAAATACCTTACTTGTCTTAAGGTTAAGGCCGAACATCAACATCCTTCTGGTTTATTGGAGCAACCAGAGATTCCGGTTTGGAAATGGGAAAACATCGCTATGGATCTTATTACCAAACTTCCGCGCACTAAGAGAGGTCATGATGCCATCTAGGTAGTTGTTGATCGTCTTACAAAGTCAGCGCATTTCTTGCCGATCCGTGAGGATCTATCTGCTGACAAGCTTACTAAAATCTATGTGGATGAAATTGTATCTAGACATGGTGTTCCTTTGAACATTATTTCTGACAGAGATGCTCGATTCTCATCTCGTTTTTGGAGAACCATGCAATCTGCTATGGGAACCCAACTTAATCTGAGCACAGCTTATCATCCGCAATCAGATGGTCAATCTGAAAGAACAATCCAGACTTTGGAGGATTTGCTTAGAGCTTGTGTGATCGATTTTGGTGGTAGTTGGGATTCATATCTTCCGTTGATTGAATTCTCCTACAACAACAGTTATCACTCCAGCATCAACATGGCTCCTTTCGAGGCTCTCTATGGTCGAAAATGTCGTTCACCAGTCTGCTGGAATGAGATCGGTGAGGCTCAGCTTACTGGACTTGACCTCGTTCTAGAGACAACAGATAAGGTTAAGAAAGTTCGTGATAACCTTCAGACAGCTAGAAGCCGTCAAAAGAGTTACGCGGACCGACGACGCAAGCCCTTGGAATTTCAAGTCGGTGATCGTGTATTACTTAAGGTCTCACCTTGGAAATGTGTGATCAAATTTGGAAAGACAGGAAAACTTGCACCTAGATATGTTGGACCATTCAAGATCGTCGAAAGAATCGGTAAGGTAGCCTACAGACTTGAGCTACCTCCTGAACTTGGAAATGTTCATCCAACCTTCCACGTGTCCAATCTCAAGAAGTGTTTGGTTGATGAGAACCTCCACATACCGCTTGATGAAATTCGTGTGGATAACACGATGCATTTTGTTGAGAAACCAGTGGAAATCATGGAACGTGAAGTCAAGTGGCTTAAGCGCAAGCGCATTCCATTGCTCAAAGTTCGCTGGGAATCTAAATGTGTACCAGAGTCTACTTGGGAATGTGAAGATCAAATGAAGGCGAAATATCCACATCTTTTCTCACGAGTTTCCTCTAAATAAATTTCGGGACGAAATTTCCACAAGTGGGGGAGACTGTGACACCTGTGTCTGTAATCATTGTAAATAGTTCAGTTATTAATAAAATAATGTTATTTGATCCTAATTTTTGTTTGTTTATGTTTGACATTTTTTCATGTTTTGATTTTCGTTCGATTCCAAACTCTATATCGCTTTCTAGAGAGTTATACGCAAACTGGTGCGTAAACGTAATCAGTTTAACACGAAAAACACTCTGGAACATCAATTTATTCTTACCATACCTTAAATAACCTTTACATAACTTAGAAATAAGTTTTGAAGGCTTTGGTATGGCAAAATCAAGTTTATTCGCTTACAGGGACTAAATTCGACAAACTGCGAAAGTATGCCGATTCGTACTGTAACGAACATTCCGGAACATGACCATAAGTTAAACATACCCTAAATATCCTTTACATAGCTTAGAAATAGGCTTTGAGGGGTTCGGTGTGCTAAAATAAACTTTTTGGTCATTCAGGGACTAAAAGCGTCAAAAAGTGCATAAGTTTGCATTTTCGTGCATAACTTACGTTCTGAATACATCCGGACATCCAAAAATTTATGTAATCATTAAAATATTTTATTTTAGTGATTGGCATGAGAAAAATCCATTCGTCGCGTAATTTGGATCGTTTTTCGCATTCGTTCGTGTTTCGTCGTAATTAACCGAACAACGCAACCGTACGACCAAACGAACCGACATCCGAGATATTTTTAGCATGTTTCATGTTCCCTATACTTTAACTTCATTTTAGATCCTTGAAATGGGATTAACGGGGCTTAAACGTGTCAAAAATGCATCAAAAACCATGTTTTGCACATTCAGGGACCAAAATTGACAATCTGCCATAGTTATCTTAGGAAGGGGCCAAAGTTGAAAATCTGATTTCCAGCTTGTTCCAGCTGTTCCCCTCATTTTCACATGGTTTTAATGAAACTAGGGTCTTGTTTTGGGGTACCCTTGGTATTCTAAAACCATGGGCACACATGTAAGGTCCAGATCGAAGCTCGGTTTTCGATGAACGATCCTAACGGTCTTGGTTTTCCTATAAATACCCCCACCCTCTTGCTTCAAAACTCACACTTTGATCTGATTTGGCTCTCTAAGTTGAAGTTATACACTTCATACCTGAGAGTAATCGGATCAAAACTTCCATTCTTGGACCCGTTGTAAGTCCTCTTTCGTTCTTTTTCGCATTTTAAGCGTGAAAGTCAAACTGTGTTTGACTTTCTGCCTTGACCATTTTATGGTCAACATGAAGTTCGTTTGAACTTCATAACGTGAGCGTAATCACGATGGTTTTAGTCTCTTGTGACTATACCTACTGATTACCACGTTATCTAGGCATAGTGGCGAGTCGTAGTTTCAGCCAAAATGCGTATTCTTGCGTATTTTGTAACCAAACTACTTTTAGGATTCAAAACCATTTGTTTTGATACCAAACCTGTTTTCAAACCTCGTTAAGCATGTTTTAACATGTTTAGCTCGTCACTTTAGGTTTAGTGGTTATGTAGGGTCGTAAGGTAAGCGATCTAAACAACCGCTTATACTTTCGAACCCGGCCCGTTTGGTCGATCTTTAGGATCCAACCAAACACATTAGGTGACCATAGTTGTATAGGGAATAACCTTCCGAGGTTATACCTTATGGTCACGTCGTTTAGTTAGTTGTATGATAGGTAGTTTATATGCCTTAGGTAAATTACCAAAATGCCCTTTTTACGCCAAAATTCATTTTAAGCATATGTAACCTATATTTTGATATCTAAACTGATTTGGCAACAATATTAGACATGATAAGGCATATTTTACTTGTCATAGGACAAGTTAGGCGGTCCGAACGCGTTTTACGCGAACGACGCGTTAAAGTAGCATAAGCTACCTAAACGGGTCGTAATGGGTCGTAAGCACTTAGGATAGGTTCCATTTTAGAATGTAGGCTTTGTTAAACCATATTACATGAGTTCATACACTCATTTGGTTTACGAAACCATATTTTATCCGATCCTCCGATTTAGGTCCGTTTATTAACATAGATACCTATATTAGGTGCCGTTTGATTCCGTGATCTTTCTAGCATTGCTTGGTGGTTATCTAAGGACTATTAAGCAATCCCAAGTGAGTACATAGTTCCCCTATTTTACTGTTTTTCAAACATTTTGGGGTGAAACACATGTGCCTACTTGTTACTTTCGTGCTTTCCATGCTTTTATATCATACTTGCCATGTTCATTAGTACACGTATAGTACATGATTTCATTATGTTTTTGCTATGTATGTCCTTTTGTTGCATACTTAGTACATCGTTTTAAATTACATTTTATGCTATGTATGTTCATTTAGTTCATACTTATTACATTGTTTTACATTACATTTCACGCTATGTATGTCCATTTAGTGCATACTTAGTGCATTGTTTTACATCACATCACATGCTATGTATGTTCATTTGTTGCATACTTAGTACATTTGTTTTTCATCACATGCTTACATTTTGGTATGAAATTTGGTTTGTTTAAATGGGACAAAAATACATTAATTAACATTGATCACGCCGTTCGTTAGTAGGTAGTGGTACCATAGGAATTGACAACTCCCATTCCTGACATCCTAGGTATGTTTGGATGAAAGGAATGACCGAATTCGATACACATAACTCAGATAAACCTTTAATTTGTTTAAGGGTTTATCGCCACAGTCTCAAGGCTTGAATGTATGCATTTTCACAAAACCACATAGATGTTTGTATCAGTATAGCATGCATTTCCACAAAACATAACTTTGATTTAAACTACGTTTTACTTCAATACCTTGTTTTGTGCATTTTTACCTATGGTTTAGTTGATATATTTCACATGCCATACATGTTATTTTGGATACACATTACATGATTTACATTTAACACATGAACATTTTGACATTGATTATACATTACATGGTTTACATTTTGACATAAACATTGTGACAATTGGTTTAAACATAAACATTTTACATTGGTGGTTTGTTTGGGTAAGTGATTTAAGTAACGAGGCGTGTGTTATATGATACAAGCATGGTGGATACGCCGCTGGTACTTCCTATATATAAGTGCTTGTATGATATTACATATCTTAGCGTTATTTAAATCATTTTAATTTAGACATATAGCATTTTACACAAATAACATATTTTTCACAAGACATTGTTTTACAAAACAGTTTATTTTATACAACTCATTTTACTTGGTTATTTTATTAACCATACACCTTTCTTTTATATAATCTGATTTCTTATCGAGTTTCATATGATTTATAAAAGAAAACACTTAACAAGATTCATGACTAATTTTTATTAAACCTTTCTTTTAAACTCAAGTCATGAATCCTATTTTTACAAAACCTATGTATCTCACAGGTATTTTTATGCTGACGTACCTATTTTCATATGTGTTTCAGGAGCTGTTGCATAGGTTTGATTCAGGATACACTAGGGTAGACTCGGGCCTTAGTGACATAAAAAAAAAAGCAAGATTAGTTTAAATAATGTTAAGTACTCTTGTTTCTCTTTGTTAAGACAATGTAATCCTTTTTGTTCATAAATAAAACATAACTTTAAATACCATGGTTGTGAAACATTAATTCTGTTACAACACTTCCCGATGTTTCCGCCGCGGTTGCATGTTATACGTGGTCGGGGTGTGACACATATGATACTTGTTCTTGACACTAGGAAACTCTAAGGAGTTTAAATGTTTTCATGGAACAATGTTCCATTAGAATCGTGACAAGTTATCATAGTCTAGGATGATGTAATCTAGTACCTTGACATATGAACACTACTTCATCATCAAAGATTCGGTTATTCAGATAATATGTTTAAGTATTATAGGTTATATTAATATGTTCAATAGTTCAAGCATGAGGTAGAAGATTAAAATCTTCATGTAGGTACCTCTAAATGTCATAGAAATCATGTAGGAGGTAGGAAGATCAAGTCTTCCATTTAGGCACCTCTAAGTGTTCACCACTACACTTGATGTAAAAACATTCAAGGAGGGTCATGAACTACAAGTAATACAAGAATACTAAACTCTAATCTATAAGAAATCATCAAGCAATGTGTGGATTTTATGTAGGACAACCCAAGTTAATCCTAAATCACACCTACATCAAGTCTTGAACTTGAACATCACTTGTGGGTTAAACCCTTGAACAAAACAGAAAGTTTGTGAGGATTAGTCCTCTGATTTTGAATGTCTCAACCTTGTTTTTAAGCCTAACTAACCATAGAAGTGGTTGTAAGCATAAGGACATAGGTTTGAGATGAGTTTCCTCAAGTTTACACAAGTTTAGCAAGGATTAAATGAAAACATAAATGAACAACCTACTTTGGAGCCTTTTTGGCGACGTTCCAGGGACTGATTTACTGTGAAAAACCCATGGAATCGAAGCTAAGGTCAAACCAAGCATGTAGGAAAAAAATCGAGTAAATCGGACAAGAAATGAGAAAGTTATGCTTGTTTGTCACACCCCGATATTTCCACGTATTACCGGTGGGCCCGGTGGGGAGTATCGTGACGTAGTTGATATCATCATAGTCAAACAACACATATTTTAAATGCACAGCGGAAGCAAAAGATAGATTTATTTCAACCGAATAAAATTGTAATATTAAGTATCACAAAACAGTTGAAACAGATCCACAGGCGGATCAAATAAAAAGGAAAACTGTTCAGCAGACTTTGACATCTAGAGCTTACGAGACTTGATTATTGATGCCTGGAGTAGCCAGCCTATTACGTATAGTACCTGCACTTAGCCTTTTTGAAAATACGTCAGTTTACACTGGTAAATACAACTTAATTGACTCATTTTGAAAAGAGTTTAAAAATTGATTTGAATGCACTTCGGCAAAAATATCTTTATAACTTGGGACAATTATTTAAAAACAATCTTGTATACAGTTTTACTTATTTGTCGTTGTCACACCCTGTCTTTTGCGGAAGCGTATGATGTGTGACTAGTTTGTTATCATTGCATTCAATCATAATAGACAACTACATGATCAAAACGATGTTCATCCATTCATGAAAATTTGAGTATTAGAAATACTTGTTATTTAAGTTTTAAAAACACAACCTTCGTCTAGGTTACAATTCAACAAAAGTGGATGACATCTAAACTTGAAGTCTACTTCTAGCTATGACACTTGCGCCCAAGATCCATCCTGTCACCTGAAATACATGTAATTTTGGAAAACATCAACATAAAGTTGAGCGAGTTCATGCGTTTTTGTGTTTCACGTTTGTATACTTTGTATGAAAACATAGTGTGTGTCATGTATAATTCAAGTTTTTCTTGAGTACCCCACGTACTCAAGTATAATTCCTGTTTTCTTGAGTACCCCACGTACTCAAGTATCATTCAAGTTTTCTTGAGTACCTCACGTACTTCAAGTATAAATCAAGTTTTCTTGTATTAAATGATTGTTTATACAAGGACATTAAGGCATGTGAGGACATAGGGAGCTTTAGTATATTCTCCTTCAAGGCATGCGAGGACATAGAGAGCATTAGTGTTTTCTCCTTTAACCGTGTCGATTAACCTCGACTGCGTCGATTTCCCTTGACTGTGTCGATTAACCTCGACTGCGTCGATTTCCCTTGACTGTGTCGATTACCCTCGACTGTGTCGATTTACCTCGACTGTGTCGATTTACCTCGACTGTGTCGATTTGCCTAGACTGGGACACCGAAGCACTCAAGTGGTCACATAAGGACCATGAGTGGGGCTCGGCCATACCCGTTAGATCTAACCCTCGTCCCTAATTAAGTATTAATGGCATCTCAATATCTAGTTTAAGCTCACATGATCTAGTATTTTCTAGGCTTTTCTTAAAGCTCATCATATTGCACTCACCACGAGTGCTTCTCATATTCTTTTGTATTCTCAAATCATATTGCACTCGGTACTCGTTCTCACCAAGAGTGCTTCTCGTATTTTTACCATTTGTAAAAATTGTAATATTTGTAACATGTATTTCACCCCCGAGAGTTATAAAACCAAAAACAGTTAAAGAAAAGGGGGAGCATGAACTCACAACTCTGCGTTCCTTGCGTCGTAAACTTCACCGGATTTGCTTATCTAGCGTCGTGACCTATACGTGTTTTCTTAACGTTAGTCACTAGACTTGTATCACACAAGTACAAGTCACTATCTTTTGTGTACGTATTCTTGTGTTAAAAATAACTTATATTTTTAACTAAGTGTCAGACTTATATTATTTTCTCGAAAATAATTATAAGTCTCTTGTATTTTGCACTTTGCACTTGAATTATTATTTTGCCTAAGTATGGTGTATGTGTATTTTTGTGTTTTCACTTCTCATGAGTATTTAGTGTATTCTTAAGTCCTAATACACTATCAAGTATAATACATACTACATACACTTAGAACAAAATGTGGCGATCAATAAATATATATTTTTCCTCACAAATATACATACTTATATCCTTTCAGTTTAAATATACAAAATTGGGCTGTTTTCGGGCATTTTAATAAAATAGTTATCCTATTCCAAAAATTCCCAAATTTTTACAGAACGTCTTAAACGATCCAAAAATTATTGTGTAAAAATATCGGGGTCCAAATCATTACCAATATTTTATAGAAAATCATTTTCCGGGCTGAACTCAGATTTATCTTTTTCTAACTGCAGT